>PVKA01024000.1:0-34827 GCA_004027165.1 Ctenomys sociabilis
ATAAACTGCCAGATTAAATTAAGCACATTTTTCTATAATATTTAACAAATTAATAATTGAATAATAATGGAAACTAAATTACCTTTTAGAATAGGCAGATATTTAAAAAGGAAAACAAATGAGTGGTGAACATGATATTTAAAACAATGTTGGAGGAAAGCAAGCAGATAGAAGGATATATGGTAAATTGTTTTCCATATGCCAACTTCTGTGATAGTCCCTTGGCTTATAATTACCTATTATATCCAAAGAAAACAGACTAAGTAATGATATATTTTAGAAGATTAATCCATGCATAAAACAATGAAGAATTATGTCAGATACCAAGAATTAAGGTCTATAAAATTCTGTGAGATTATGATGCTGTTGATGTTCAAATCTTCAATAACAGAAATATGGGAGGCTATGCTGAACATTCTAGACCAAGAGTGTGCAAGTATGTATCTTTTTATTATATGACTGATCTCTGTCGGAGAAGCAGAGAACTCTCTCACTATGGTAAAGTATGAGTTAATGTAGTCAATATGCTGTACATTAAATCTATTTATCCTACATAATTGCAATATGGTGCCTTTAAAAATTTCTCTGCAGTGCTAAGGGCCATATGGTGGGATTCATATACACTAGGCAAGCTCTCTACCACTGCGTTACAATCCCTTCCTACTTAGATCTTCCAAGATCTTTCCCTCTCCCTCTACCAACCTGCTGCTATCCTGATATCATTGAGTGACAAAAAGAAGTAGGTTTAAGACTCTAGAATTCTCTTTTTTTTCACTTTCTCTCTGTTTCTGTGTCTGTTGCTGTACCTCTTTGTTAACAGTGAGAGGAGAGAATGAGACCTGGTGATGTGCACAAAAAGACACCAACAATTGTAGGGGATCACAACGAGTGCAAAGCAAGCACCACATACACACCCCGCGTTACACACTTCATAGTCAAAGGATAGCTGGCTAAGCTGTTAATGTGCTTGCATATAGCAACCACTTCATTACACTTATGTATCAAAATATTATATTGTATATCATGAATACACTTACTAAAAATTCTATGCTTATTATTAATTAAATTTTGGATGATTTAGATTATTCTGGATTTTATACTGTAAACCACTGACCTTCACTCTAATTCCATAGCCAATTTTTGGTGGAAATAATGTAAGCCCTGTCACAGAGTTCAAGTTTATAATCTCTTTGATGATGGTAAATTCACCTACCATTTTGACTTTGTGCACTGTTTTGGATTTCAGTAGTTTGAGTTGTTTTGGAATCCAAGGAAATAACTGGTCTGCAGGATCCTGTTTGTTGGTCATTTTGGGCAAGAACACAAGTGCTACTTTATCTGTTGTTTATACAAAAGAAATGACTCCTTGGGCTGAGGAGATAGCTCAGTGGAATAAGCACTTCCCTAGCAAGCACAAGGGCCTGAGTTCAGTCCCTGGTTCTGCCAAAAAAAAAAAAAAAAGAAACGACTTCCTATTTATTTATAGAGATTCATGTCAACATCAAGTAAAGCTATATTTTATAACAAAATAATGTAGGTATCAACACTTATTAAAATTTTACTATGTGTTCTTTCTTCTTTTAAAAGTTATTGTACAGGACAAGTGGATCATGAATTTCTTGAAATTTGTCAACACAGTCGGCAACAGAGTCCGTCCCTTTGCAGTTTTATCTGCTCACTAAGAGCACTTGCAGGCTGGCACTCTTTGAGAAAGTCACATTCGTCTTGCTGTCGGTACACTTCTTGAAATAGAAGGGATACTTTGTCTTCTTGATGTTTGTAAAGCTTTAGAAAACCCAACAACAACTGGCAGACAATAGCTGCAAGTTGTACAACATTCAATTTAATGATGAAATTTATCATTGATGTTTTATGCTGTATTCTTCACTTTAGAAGAAAAAATTTGCAACAATTTCTTTACCATTTATTCTGGTAAGAGGCAATTCTGAAATTGTGATTACATGAGAAAGGAAGCTGTAGAATCCTTTCATTGGTTAAAATATTTGAAAGCTATACATTTTCTTTTTTTTAATGTGTTTTTCGGTTTCCTGTACAGGGTCTCTCTAGGCAGCTTGGACTCATAGTGGTCCTCGTTTTCAGCATCCCCAGTGCTGGGCTTACAGGTGTGTACCACCACCCCTGGTCTCAGTGGCTGGCTCAGTGTGTCCTGGGCCGGGTTCGTGCATCATGTGTTGGGGAGTATCAAACCCTGATCCCTGTGTTTGCCAACCAGGCGCTTAGTCCACTGAACTATCTTGCTTGCCCGCTATACATTTTCAAGGTGCCAAGTTTATTGTTGCACTACTTTTGTACTAACTTCAACTACATAAGTGCCATCACATGAAGATTTCATTATTTCAAATAACAGGTTGTATTTTTCAGGATACTCAGATTCATTAATCAAGTTGCTTCAAAATTCACTTTCTGCACTGATCTATGGGGACAACTAAAAACATGCCCAGACAAAATATTTGAATGCAATAGCATGTTCACTATCTAAGCAAGAGCCAAATTAGATTAGAAAAAATATTTTATAATTTGGAACTAAATAATACAAAGAGCAAATAATCCCAAGACATCCATAGGCATCAGTTATCCCATCACTGAGACACAGCACAAAACATCCACAGTGTAAAGGAGAGGCCGGCTGCAGTTTATGATGCAGGGGGTTTGGTCCAGCCTGACGCCAAGCCTGAAACCTCTCTGGATCACTGAACTCAGTCTCCTGAAAAGTCGCAGGGCATGAGGCCTTTTTGTCTCCTTGTCAGTGGAGTCCTCACGCCCCACTCCCTGAGCCCGACCTTCACTGTTGGCCTTCCAATCACTATTCTATCCTTCTAAGCTCCAACCAGAACCACCATTAGGATCTTCTTACAGCATCTGAAACCACTTCTCCAAGCCTTCCTCAACTCCTTCCCCAGAAAATCCAAGGCTTCTACATCACATCATCAGATACATTTGCAAAGCGGCCCCACTTTTCTAGTATAAATTTACAATCATATAAATCAACATTCTTTTCCTGGAGATGCAACATCCAACACTCACACCTGAAAGGAGGAATCCTTAGACTTGGATCATAGTTTTAGCAAATTAGTCCCTGGCTAACTGGCATGAAGGCTGAACCATGGTGGAAGGGCAGGATGGAGCAAAGACGGTTCCTTTACAGTGGCTTAGAAATGGATTGTGATTTAGATATAAAGTGTTCCCATAAGTCTCACATATTCAGGGGTTGGGCTTTCAGAAGGTGGTTGGACCACTGGGCCACTCAACTCATCTGCCAGTTAGTCCACCAAAGAGTTCATGTGTGAATGAATTGTCACAGAGAGGGCCTAGCTGCAAGATGGGTCAAGACATGGAAGGGCATTTCCTGTGTCAGGCTCCTTTCCTATAAAATGAGCAGCTGCCCTCTTTGTCCTTCTACCATACTGTTTCTGTGAAGCATGCACTAAACTCGCTGAAACCTGAGCAAGATTCACCTTTCCTCCTGTAAGTCTGATTGTCAAGTATTTCATCTCAGTGATATACTGTGACTAGAACAGCAGAGGAGGATGACAGTGCCGAAGTGGAAGGGGCGAGAGAGCAGCACAGCATCGAGATCATGTCTGCACAACCCGCACAGGCTTGCCCAGAAGTGTGTTCCCTCAACTTTCTTGGCTTCTCCCAAGACAATCAAGTCGAAAAACTCAAGCTTTCCCGTCACAGCACCTAGGGAATAATTACCAAAAAATGAATATAAGCCAAAAATAACCTGCTGCAAATAAGGACAGCTTCGAAATTAAACATTCATTTTCTCCTTAGCTGTCGATAAGAGATCACTAATAATCTTCTGGGAACATTGCCAAATAACCGAAAGAGAGCAGTTCCTTTATCCTCTCTTATGGGTCTGTGACAAAATGACTAATGTCTGGGTGGAATTTATAGACAGAAGTGTTCTTGTGGTTATCCTTTTTGCTTCCTTCATCCTGGTCTATTTGATCACTGGCGCTTCTACAGGCTTTTGGGGCAGCAAATGACCTTGGCAGTGGGAGCCCACACAGGGGACCATGCCCCTGCCAGCCCCTTCTGCCCTTCTGTCCTGCTTGGGAGTCACCAGAGCTCAGACTGAAATGTCTCCACACTGTAAACCCAAGTTGGCGAGTGTTGGATACAGCATTCCAGCAATGAGCAACATAATTAAACCGTGTATCAAGGTACCTTTTCAGTTCCACAACACCTCGTTTCATTTCATCCCTACTCATTTTCTCTCTTTCCCCACTCATTTCCAAATTCTCACCTACTAGATCCTGGGAGAAAGCAGGTTTCAAATTTGGGGATCCTTCATAATCCCCAAATTTAGACATCCTCCATTGCCATACACATAGATTTATTTGAAGCAAAGCAAGCATTTATATCCTTAAGCTTAATGCATATGCATATTACATTAAGACACCTTTTACTTTTTCTTTTTGAGCTCTGGGGACTGAACGTTGGGGCACAGGCATGCCAGGGGCGTGCCCTGCTATTACTTATAGCTCCAGCACAGATACATCTAAAATTTTCTTCTACTGCTACATTATGCTTACTTTGATCTTTTATATGTTTATTTATCATTATCAACCTGAATCCTTTTAAGGATTTTTTTTTTAGTGGATTTAGTACGGGGTCTACAGGATCTCAGTATGGAGCTTGAGCTTGTAGTGATTCTTTTGTTTCCAGCCTCCCAAGAGCTCAGATTATAGGCACAGGCTGCCACACCCAATCTCAAGGCTGCCTCAGTGTACCCTGGGGGCTGGGCCAGCACAGAATGCTGGGAATAGAACCCTGGCTTCTGCTCTCTGCCTAAGCAGGTGCTTCAGTACAATGTGCTTTCTGGCTGGCCCTTTGTTTACATTATCTTGTACAACTCCCCACCCACACAAACAATAAGGTGAAGACCAAGATGTCAGGAATTGAGCAGGGTGTGACGTCTCTCTGCCGGCTTACAGATGGTTTCCCTCCACAGACCCCTCCCAGGGCTTCCCGGTGGGCACATCCACCTTCAGTGGCTCTATGGATCCTAATCACCTGTTTTTATAGGACTCCAGTCAGAGTGGATTTAGGGCAGCCTTGAATCTTCACTTCATCTTCCTTATATCTTATATTTTTAAAAGGCCTGTCTGCTAATAGAACCACAGAAGTACTGGGGTCCAGTCATTGGCTCATCTTTAGTCTGAATATCTTTACCCCAGTTCTCTTCCTGATTCTCCCTCCTGTTCCTATATCTCTTAAAATGACTGAGCAGCCAATGTTAATCGTTGCCTGATATAAACATCTCGGAGCAAGACGAAATACCTGATACAAACATCTCGCAAACAGGGAGCTTTCGTCTTGCTCCGGGTTGCAGTCTGTGGCTGTGGGATCTGATGGTGTGGGGACCAGCAGTGTCTTACAGGTTATGATTTGTCCTGATCAGGGAACTGGTCAGGACATGTGGTGGCTGTGAAAGATTACCATTTACACTATGGCACAAATAAAAAAGAAAAGGAGAAGAAGCACAAAAAGAAGTACTCAAGGAGAAAACATGGTTCAAAATAAAAAACAAAAAGAAAATCCATCCTGTGTGCAGAAAGGATCACCAGGATAAGAGTGCACTGGCTGCCAAGCCAAGTGCTGCCATCTGCACTTTCGGGTCCTCTCTGACTGCCCATCCAGGAGACCCAGGTGATCTTGTTCTAGAAGACTGAGGTCAGTTCAGCGTGTTCTCTCATTAGAAGTCTGGTCTTCTGTCAGGCTCAGGGGCTGCTGCTCTGTGCTCATTGCCAGGGTGTCTCCTAAGGGGGTGGCTTGTGCCCAGTGCCCCACCCAGTCTGCCAGGACCTAGTTTTACTGTAGTTGCTTGTCTCTGTTGCCTTGGGTCCTGGCAGCATAGTATGCCATGGTGAGAGTGGACAGCAGAGGAAAATTATTCACATCACAGCAGAGGGAATCATAGGAAGAAGAAGGAGAAGAAGCATGGGGAGACGGGGGAAGAGGAGAAGAGGGAAGAAAGGTGGAAGAAGAGGAAGATGAGGAGGAGAAGCAGGGAGATGAGGAGGAAAATGTGATGAAGTAAAAGCAGAGGGAGGGGAGAAGAGGAAGGGGAGAACAAGGGGAGGCGGGAGAGCAGAAAGTTAGGGGGAAGAGCGGGAGCAGAAAAGAAGGGGAGGAGGGTGAGGAGGAGAAGGAGAAGCAGGGAGAAGAGGGGGAAGAAGATGGAGAAGAGGAGGATGGGAGGAGGAGAAGCAGGGAGAGGAGGAGGAGGAGAAGAGGAAAAGCAGAGGGAGGAGAGGAATGAGGAGTAGGGGGAGGAGGAGAAGGAGGAGGAAGAAAAGGTCCAGTCTCCTTCTTAAAGGAGATATCTCAGAAAAGGAATTTATTTTCACTAAGTTCCACCTCTGAAAGGTTTTGCAGCTCTCAGTGGTGCCATAAACTAGCAAACCACACCGCTGACCCATGGGCCTCTCTGTGTAGCACTTTTAAATCATAACAAGTATCCTATCTCCTCCTACAGTGCTCTTGATTATCTTTTGAGAAATCCAAAAAACTAGCAAATCTCTGAGTTAGAGCTCAAAACCAACTCCAAAATCTGCAGCCTAGCCACTCTACAGAGATATGTGTATCCAATTTCTGTCAGGGTAAATGTCAAACTCCTTGACCTGGTATGTAAACTCACCTAGAGTTGGTCCCCAAATGGCCAATCCATTTTCAAATTTCAACTGACATTCTGACTGTTATTTTATGCTTGAAATTAAAACAAGTTTTGAACCAGGGTAGAAATACAAGCCTTCTACTAGTTGTTGTTTTTTTTTTTTTTTTCTAATATGCAATGGAGAATGGCATTTTGAAATTTTATATGATGACTTTTGAGTCCACTGGCTGACAGGCTGAGAGACAGCTGAAGAAAACAAGCACGCCTTCCATGTCTAAGAAATAAGGTTGGCTGAAGTTGTGAAAAGAAAGAACATTTATTTTTTCTGACCATATTACCTTGTCTGATTTCCTCCCTTGTCAAAAAAAAAAAACTGTCAAAAATAGTCACCAGGGCATCCACTTATCTTAGGAAGATGCCAAGTGGTAAATCACTGAAACTTAAGCTGTTTCTTCAGGAAAACACTTCAGCTGCAATTCCAACTTCGGTCTCTTTTTGTGTTGTTGTAGCAGGTGCGTTGAATGAAAACACTCCACAGGTGACTGCACGTTAAGCAAGTGACTTAGTTGCAAGCACAACATCATTATTGAAAACAATAGTTTCAGGTGACAGCAGTGGCGCTGAATAGTTATACACAGGAGGTTCTGTGTCTAAGTTGCTTCTGTATTGAAAAGTAGCAAGACCTGGAGGAAAACATTAACTGTGATCATCAGTTGGCCGTTAGTAATACTGCTTGATTCACAGAATTGTGAGCATTCAATCAGAAAATGTATATTATGCAATTAGTGTGTAAGGGGCACAAGAAAGTCCCCGTTATCCTTACTGCCATTTGTACTTCCCTTGCCACTGTCTGTGCACAGTTTTGACTTGGATAGATTGCGGGTGATTAACAGCAAAACCAAGGTCCTGTTCTTATAGGTTTTATAACAAAAATAGAACCCTCTTTTGTTTTTAAAAATTTGGTCTATTTAGATAGACAAGAGTCAAAGCCTGTCTCTGCTGTGTAAGCAGCTCAACAGACATGTAGCTGATTTTTCTGTAACTGTTTTAGAACTTAGTGAAGACAATGACTAATAGCATGTTAGTATTAAATGAGTCAAGAATTCTGCTTATTTAGGACATGCCTGGTACCTAACAAAAGGATTAGTGAATATTTAATATTACTGGAATTACCACAGAATGTTTTAGCTATTTAATAGGAGAGGACTTTTAAAACCAGACTGCCATAAATCAGAAACAATATCAAGGTAGAGTAACTTCAAGAAATAAAATAAAAGCTCATCAATAACAGCTCTTGTGGTCTTCCTCTTTTTGTATTAGACATTTTCTTATAACTCAGAATATGTATCTCTAAGCAAGGCACACATCTTCATACTATGGGTAGAATTCCAATTTTAAAATATCTGCCTTCAGAGTCCAGAACTGCCCAGTGTATGTGCACTTTCCAGCAATCCACGTCTCAGAAACTGATTGCATCGCTATGGGTAGTCCTAAGCCAGAGAGATCCTGTCAAATGCTTTCCAGGTCAGAGCTCTTCCTCCTAGTAACCATTAGTCTATTAGTTGGAAAGAGGTCCCCCTCCAACCCCCACAAGGAGATTAGACTTGTTGCCTCCTGTTACCCACTGACTGGGGTAACAATTCATGTCTTGCAGCTGTAACCTCTAATATGGTGCTGTAGGGAAGAGATTTTGTGAGAACTTCGGGAGGTGATTAGGGTTAAGAGGTCAGAGGGTGTGGCCCTAAGAAGGCCATTGGTGGCCTCAGGAAAGTACAAAAATCACTCTCTTTCTCCCTTACCCTTTCCTTTGCTCCAGCGTGCATGCACACAATGAAGAAAGCACAGGTGAATGCACAGGGAGAAGACGGCGCTCAGGAACACCTTTGCTGCTACTTTGATGAACCCTGGGAAATGAATTCAGCCAGCCAGTCTATGGTATTGTGTTATAGTACAGTAGGCCAAGTGAGGACACTTCAGCAACTCTGTCCCCTGCACAGGCAGTGAGTGAGCAAATGCGCGGGAAGGCATGCTCGCTTGGACACCTTCTAATCATCCTTTCTTTTCAATTATTAAAAAATTTAGAGGAGATAGCTGTTATACTCTTATATACAACCCTTCAACATATTCTCTTTTCTTTTGCAAGATAATACTTTCAAAAATTCAAAAATCAAAACCAAAACCAAAACAAACAACAACCATAAGAATCTCGTCTCCCTTGATCCCCTCTGCTGATTTACTCTGCTACTTCTGGGAGTCTTATTAGTATCAGGGCCAAAACACCTTCACATACCTTGTTACTTCCACCTAAAACTGCAATGGAGACCTTTCCTTATCAGGACAACAGAACTTCCATATCACTTTCAGGACAACAGAACTTCCATATCACTTTCCTGTACTAGCATAGTCTCCTGGGGTACAGAAGTACCCATAACATAATATTGCATTTAAAATATAGCTTGTAATAAAAGCCTCTGGAAATGATAAGTACATTTTTGTGGCATGTTCCTATTCAATAATATCCATGTTCCAGGACTCTTATTATGTTAGAAGCTGGTACTAACAACTATCATGAACTTTGTCTTCAGCAAACTTTAAGGTAAAAAAGATATGGTTAACTATGATACATGCTGTAAGACACATTTCTAGAATGAATTTTTCCTTCACAAAAGAAACTTTAAAATAGTCTTTTCTCCTATTTTTCATATAAGACTGTCAAACTGAAATAAAGAAGTTTTCTGTAATCATAAATTTATTATGATGTGACCTCTCTTGAAGTAAACTTGCAACAAGGATTTAGTATCATAATGGTAATAACGCCACAAAACCACTTGTATATTTTAATACAATAAAAGAAACTCTTCCAGTGTTCCTGTATACAAATAAAAATTGACCAGACTGCATAAGCCTAAAATGCGGATTCAAAATTTGCCATACTGCTTTATATGTGTTAAAAAATTAAATTCATTTAACTTTGCAAAATTACATAATGTGGTGCCTGTTTATTTGGACTGAGAAAATATTTTATTTGTATTTTTCAAAAGTACAAACTAGTGATAGAAAAAAAGCATTAGAAACAATACAAGATTTCATTAAACAAAGTAATAGGAATTCAACAATGGTTGCTGTATTACACGATGCTATCAGTTGTTCTGATTACCAAATAGAAACATTCATGATTCATTTAAAGAAATCAAAACAATAACAAAGAAGTCATAAGGAATTCAAAAGAGATTAAAAAAAAAAGTAAAAAAAAAGCATTAATTGTTGCTTTCAAAAGACTAGAAGAAATTGACAATATGTTATCTAAACTATCTTGCATATATACCTGAATATATTTTTCCCCCTTCTTCTTTCATTTGTCCTTTTTCCTTCCCACTAAACAATTTATTTCCCTTTCAGAGGAAAATATTTAACAGTGCAGGTTTTAGAGTCAGGGAGATACACATTCCACGCTAACACAAGAGCAGCAAAAGAGCCGTCTTCCCTCAGGTAAATCTGCTTAAGTTTCAATTTGCACATAGTTGGAAGATCTAGAAGACCCGCTGTGATAATGTGTATAATCACAGAGTATAGCTACTATCCAAGAAATGGGAGCTTTCCCTGTTACTTTGCTCACTACTGTATGCATCTGTTTTACCCAATCGTGTCACACTGCACACTGCAAATTGGGGAACAACACCAGACATGGCTCCACACTCCCTTTTAGAGTTTACAATGTAGCAGAGAAGGCATAGTGGTAAACAGAAAATGGTAAGAAAAAACAATTTGTCAATAGACTAAGTGCTATGCTTCAGGGGAACAAGAAGCATTTTGAAAATACATTGGATAAAGTAATGATCTTGAAGAAATTAAAGGTTTAAGATAATCTCATTGGAAGAGATATTATCTATAGCAAGAGAGCACTAGATATTGGGTGCCTACTTCAATTTGCACTTCTTGAAGACTATGGAAAAATGTAAACCACTGGAACCAAGCAGTAGTTATTTTAATGTGGTGATGGTGGTGAGGGAGCTAGAAAGGCTCCTGGACTTGACAGCACTTGCAAGTTCCAATAGTTTCTTCTCAGTAATTTAACAGATTATGGAGTATAGGAATGGAGTCAGTCTTGGGGTTCTGATGTTGACTTTCTTTACTGTCAAATATTTTTCCCCACAAAAGGGAAGTGCAAAAGTGGGGGTGACTAATTCCTATCCTCATTATTTGCATACCAAACGTGAGTTTCCTTTTTCCAAAATTCTAGAAATGGTACCTTTGCAAGAGGAGTAACTAAATGCCTCTTGAAGAGTCCCAAATTGCACAGGTTTTGTATGATATGCTTCTGGTTCACAGAGTTGCCTACATATCTTGTAATAACTCAGAGGCAAGAGGAAGACTACTCTCTGGTTGTTAAAGCACTTTCCACAGCATTCCCTCATCATTGTAAAGCACCCATTTTGACATTAAAGGTAATAAATGTATTCATAAATAACCTATGGTTATTTATTTAAGGACAGGATTCTGTCCTAGGAGACAGAAGTTTACAAATTATGAGTCACCCTGAAAGGAATTTGAAGCCAGAACCCTGTGGGCAAAGATTCTGCTTTAAATTTTTGGTTTTCTTTGACCAAGTGACTTTCTTGATGACAACTCTTGAATTCAGGCCTAATTGCCTATCACAGTGTTTCATTGTTAAAGGACAGCATTGGGCAACCCGAAATTTTAAATTAAAGATGAGTTTTAATAAAAAAAAATAAAATAAAATTGCAGAGCACTAAAAAAAAAAAAGATGAGTTTTGTTTGGAAGCAATTCACTACAATTCTTATTCCCACTTCAGTATCAGAGCAGCCCTTTATTAATTTAGAATAATAACTCAAAATAGCATCAAACATTGGGCCAAAACAACAACCTATAGAATAATACCTGCCGAAAATCCTCTTGGAAGGCTGCAAAGAGTCACTGTCCCATAATACATCTTGAAGTAGCAAACTTTGAAAAAAAAAAAAAAAGTCATTCCTTGGAAACATACACAGAAACAAAATGCTTCTTTCATCAGTAATCAATTCACCAAAGTCACTGTCCACTTTGCCTTCAAGCATGTTCCTTGGTGGCTTAGCTTCAGGCCATTCCCTTAACTACACCAGGAGGAAAGACCAGGCTGGGTGCAAATGCATTCTCCGGCTCCCTAAGCGTGGGTCTCTGAGCAGCGCATCAAGTTCGTGGAAAGCAGTCGCCAGCGCAAAGCTTGCTCCACCGGGCAATCTGCACTAATCATCACCTTTAACATCAACAGTTCCTTTGAGCCACTGCTTCCGCCAGAGAGGATTCTTACAAAATTCAAATTAAGTTATCTCCCGTAACTCAGATTTGTCCTGCAATGACTAGCCTGAAGCCCTTGGACGCTGCAACCTTCACCGGGGAGACTGTAACGGATTTCTGAATTGCTAGTGACACCGCTAGAGCTCTTACCAAGACAAATTTCACCTTTTCCACTCAATCTTCCAGTTCCGTTTTTGCGCTCCGCGGCAGGTGCTCTCTAGCTGGGAGTCAGTCGGCTGGCTTCCCACTAACTGCAGTCCCAGTCTTTGAGGAGGAGCTGGGCGAATAACGGCCTTAGAAGAAGCCGCTGCTCTGCGCAAAGGAACCTAGCGCCACCTCTACGCTGCACCGCTTGGCCTCTCTTCTAGCAGCTAGTGCCAAACTGTGGAGATTGGCGAAGCCCCAAAAGGGAAACCCTTCAGCAATCTTCAGTCAAGTACTTGAGAAGGCAGAGTAACACAGCGCAGTCCTCTGTGCCACGCACAAAGGTGAATGATGGTAACTCACACACACACACGCGCGCGCACACACACACACAAAGTTTACTTCCGCGAACGATTATTTCCTGCAGCTCAGTCCGGGTAAGATAAACTGCCACTGAGAGGATCCTTTCCATAAAGCTGGGGATAGTCCTGGGCTGCTTCTTACAACGAAACGTGTCTGACTTAGGGTACACCAGCTGTACAGCATCCCGTGATTGAGAGGATGGCCTCGAGGGAGAGTAAGGATTTGGGACCAGAGCTACCTCTAGTGCAAAAATCTAGAAAAAGGCTGCAAAGGGGGCTGGGTCTTGACTCTTAATCCCTCCCCTTTCTACAGCTGAGTCTTTCACCTGCTACCGTCCAGTTTACAATATAAGCGTAGATCTCAAATTAGTGCACTTGCAAAAGCTAGGCATCCTAAGTCCCTGGGCGGATCCCTACCAACACCTAAGGGAGCTTCAGGAGCTCTCTGGGAAAAAAAAAATGTTACTTGAAGGGATGGGGAGAAACGGTGGGTTGAGCGGAGACTCTTCAGAAAATGATGTATTGGCTCCTCTATTCGAAGGACCTCGGGGACCTTCGTGGCTTTCCAGGGTGAGCTGCTGCAGCTCTGTCCTTTGTACTGCGTGGAACGGGCTGGTGGCGTCGGAGGGTGAGTAAGGGCAGAGGTTCATTTTTAGCCGGCGATCTTACACAGGGTTCCGGAAGAATAGTTGGCTTCAAGGAAAAAGCCAGGGGCTCCAGATGCCAAGCTGAGCAGGGATCATAGAGGTGGCTGAAGAGACGGGAGAGAGCCTCGCAGGTTGAAACGGCCAGGTGCTACCTATTAACTAGAGAGCGGTGATTGAGTCTTCGGGTCTACCGTCTGGGACCCTCCTCCTGTTTTCGCCTCTTCCTCCGGCCACGGCCCCGGGGCCGACGGCGCGGCGCGGCGGGCGCGCGTGCGCTGTTGCGCGCGCGGGTGTGTGCGGTGCGAGTGTGTGCGCGCAACCCGCGCGCGGAGTGGGGCCGCCGGGATCCAGCATCCGCCCGGGGTCCCAGCTTTCTCAGACGCCGGCGCGCTGCCTCCTTATCTGGCACCGCCGCGGCATTTGGCCGCCGCTGCCACCACTCAAAGTTTCCGCGGCGCAGACGCCTCGGGCTGGGGCCGCCCGGGGCGCAGCGGGGCTGAGCCGCACCTCGGAGTGGCCTCCTCACCGCGCCTTTCCACGCTGAATCCCGGCAGAGAACATTGTCACATTAAGAGCAGAAAGGAGCAGAGGCGTTCCGGAGTGAGACCCGAGCTGCCGCCCGCCGGGGACCGACTGACTGCTCGTGGGGTTCCGGGGACCGCGGCACGGCCAAGTTGCCGGAGGGGGCTGCTAGGCTCCCGGCCGAGACGGTGGCCCGGGTCCGCGTCTTCGGGCGACGGTGTGCAAGCGCCTCCCTCTCGGGAGGGCCCGGGCGCCGCTGCCCAGAAGTCACGGAAGAGCCCTGGACTCGCGCGCGCCGCAGCCTTGGCTTTGGATTTTAAGGGCACGAAGGAGAATTATTAGCGCCGCAAGGTAGGAGCCAAATCTAAGCTCGAGTCGCCCGAGATAAGAACTTAGAAGCAGATGCGGAAATCGGCGGGGGTGAAGCTAAGTTCCGCGCCCCCACCCGCGCCCCTGGGTCCCCGCGCAATTACACAGCCGGGCTTGGGGCGCAGCCGGTGAGGAGCAGCGCTGCGGGCGCCCGCTGAGAGCCCGAGCCAAACAGGCGCCCGGTGCTCTCACTTTAGGAACCTACGGGAAATCCGTGTCGGGCTGAGTCCTCCCGGTTGTCCAGGCTGCTTTACAGTGTGCTTTTTTTTTTTTTTTTCCTCTGAGATTTTTTTCTCCGTTAGCAGCGCAGACCCACCCCTCGTTGCCATAGAGAGCTGCGGGCACCGGGAAGGCAGCTGGGACGGTGGCAGGTGAGCCCGGCGCAGGTGAGCAGGTGGGCGCGGCGGCAGCCTCCGGCCCGCGGATCCCGGCGCGTGGAGCCCACGCAGCCGCTCGGCCGGCGCCCCGCAGCTGGCGTCGGAGCCCGGGCGCCTGGGGTCGGCTGCTTTTCCTTCTGCCTCCGCTAGAGGCTCCCAGCGGGCGCGCGGAGCGGGTGGGTGCGGGGGCTCGGGCGGGCGGAGGGGCGAGCACCGGGAGCGAGCGCACCCGCGGGGTGGCGGAGCCGGCGCGGCGGGGAGGGAGGCCGGCCGGGTCCGAGGACGTGAGCCCGCGTCCCGCCGCGCGCCCGCCGCGGGGACGCGGCTCCGAGTCCGGCTGAGCTCCCGAAAGGTGCGCACGGAGCTGGAGCCACTTCGAGGACGCGATTCTAGTCGGCGCCCTGAGGGCAGCCCCGGGAGGTAAAGTCCCCTTTCCACTCTCCTGACCCCACCCGCGTCTCTGCAAATTCCCAGCCCCACACAGCTGGGAGTGAGTGGAGAGCGTGAGCAAATCCATAGGCTCTGTATTTAAAGGTACCTTTCTGTCTGTTTCTGTGGTGCTTTGGGTACCGAGTATTCGAACTACTGCTCTCGATCTTGCCCGCCTGCTTTGAATATTTGCTCTAAGGGAATTTTTCCCCTTTGCTGAACGCACCAGGTGGCTGGGCTGATCTTGTCTGGGTTGCTCCGAGGTGATCAAGGGGACCTGCGGGGCTCCCCTCTGAGATGCAGGGGGCTGAGCTTAAGACTCTAGGGACCGGGTGTGGTGGAGGAAAAAAAAAAAAGAGCACCACACCCTCTTCTTTTCCTCCCTTTTCCTGTTCACCTGATGGTGAAGTCTCCCCATTTAGCATTTTACTGCTTTCTTTATTGAAGGGCTTGGCTCTGTGAAGAGAGCAAAGCTGCTGCAAGACTTGTAGACCGAGGGAGAGAGGGAGAAGGATGGGAAGGAAGTCATGGCCGGAGCATGGGGGAAAGAGGAGGATGAAGTTAAGACTGTATGGGGGGTGCGGGGGTGTTAGAGATAGGAAAGGGACTTGAGGCCCATTAGATGGTGAAGTCAGACTCCCTTCACATTTTATAGTCTTTGACATAATTCACTTTGCTCCAGCCACTAATAAATTTCATCTCTGTTAAACACTACTGCCTTGGCCACACTGGTCACTGAATGTGTGTGTAGTGTCTAAGGGGGAAAATAAGTGGGCATTGTGTCTGTTTGCTGTGATTGCTTGGTGTGTGTCAACCAGCCAGCAGTGTGTGCCTTTACAAAGTAGGTTGTGCTGTGTTGGGGAGTAGCCTATGTCTATGTGGTCGTCTTACACTTTGTAATGCAATTTTAAAAATCCTGTAAAGATGGCAATTAACACACTTGACTGGTGGTAGTAGCCGCCTTGCAAAATAATCCTAAAGGACCAAAATTACAAAGGCTCGTGGAATATTCTAGGAGTACTGAATAAAAGCCAACATTCAGCAATTGTGAATTACTGGGCCACATGCTGAACTAGTGAAATAGACTTTTTTTTTTTTCTGAAATGGGGAATGGTGGTTAACATTTTAAAAAGATGTTTTTCATCCTACTGTCAGCATCATCTACTAGTGTGCTTTACTCCCAGTACAGCTGGAATACAGTGTGAGGGAGAAAAAAAATGTGCTTCCTGCTGAAAATGAGTGAGGTTCGGTGTGAGATGCTGTCAAGACCGTCCACCTCCAGAATTTAACTTGAATGATTAGAGCGTTCACTTAAATATAAATGATGTATTTATGTGGAGGACATCCCTTACTTATCCATTGAGAGAAATATGTAAATTCATATTTTTACATAACAATTGTAATTTAGTGTGAACAGCGGAAGGCCAATTTATTGATGTTTTAAACTCCAGAATGATGTAGCATCACCTTAGAAAAAATTTCCATAACTTTGTCAGGAAGCATTACACTGGGGAGGGCTTTGTGGCAAAGCAAGAAGAGATGTCTTACTGAAGTCCTTCAGAGAATGATTAGTGCTTAAGATATATTGCTTTAGAAACTTCACAGTGTGAAAAATGATAGTTACTCATGTACATGTAGTTTTCTGAATAGACACAGACCACTTCCTCAGTGAATAGAGTTAACCAAGGCAAATAGATATTAAAGTCTGAATTGTATCTGAAAAACACCTCTGACCCCAAAGGGAGATGCTAGTTCAGAATGTGTGCATATCATGCTTAAATGATACTGTGTTTCTTGACATTTAATTGAATCAGAGGAGTGAGACTGGCTTGTAATTTCAAGTGCAGTCTTAGCACTCCATCTGGAAAGACTTCCTTTTCTCTAATAAATGTAATTTTTAGACCAAACTTGGAAATGTACTTCTGGGGGTGCCATGGACCTAAAAATCATTCAAGTTCTGTGAAACTTTATGTCAAGAAAAAAAAAAAAGATAGGAAATTGTCACAAATTACTTAGCTTGATGTTTCAATTAAAAACTGATTATTATCTGACTCTGGTAGTCATTATGGTTGATTTTATTTGGTCTCCAGATATTCAGTGAAAGGACTCTAGGTGGAAATGTTTTCCTGTAGTACAAGGAGAGGAGGTCACTATATGCAAACAGGCTTGTCAGTTCCTGATTCTTCAATTTGGTTGCTTTTTATCCATAAGGCAGCATGCTAGATTGCAAAAAAAATCAATTTTCTGATTTTATATGAACATTTCCTTCTTTTACAGCTCACAGCCAACCTCTGGGTACTCTGTTTATAATTTTGATGAGGAGACTTTTCACCAGGCCATGTCCTTTGATATTAAGAACTTTAAAAAACTAAGCATAAAATACCATTTATTCCTGAAAGCAAATGAATTGAGCTTTGAAAGAGAATTGATAAGAAAATAAAACGAATCAAAGAGACAGGTTAAATCCTAGGAGGCAGGCTTACCTTTCTGACGGCATTTTCCTCTCTAATTTATTCTTTCAGCCTTCATATTTTGTTATTCCTTTGAAAACTTCCATTTTTTTCCTTCCTTAAAATATTTCCTTTGCAATAAACCTATGCTAATTTATTGTTATCATATAGCTGTGGGCCTTTATTTTTACACCAGAGAAATGTGCACATTTATGCTTCAATTTATATGAACAATGCCTCACTAGACTGTGTTTTTGGTTGTTGGGGGTCTCGGTCATCAGTTCATTGCTGTCTCTCACACTGTAGTGTTTCTTGCTTCTGGCTCTGACTGGCTTTGGTTTCTGGGAGAGGAGCAAGTAGGCACTGCAGACCAATGGGCTGCCCAGGAATGGGGCACATTTCTACTGTGACTCAATTCCATGTGCCTAATGGTTTTTTAATAGGCAAACTTGTCAGAGTAATCAGGTGTGATAATAAGCATATCATTGGGTCTCACTTGTCAGTGTACCATCTATTTATAAGTTGATAACTCATGCTGGGAAATGTGAAGTCCATCAATGCCTTTAGTAAATGTTGCTTTGTTTTCTTTTACTTTATTTGTTTTGAAGGTGTCACTCAGTTGATGCAAGCACCAAGTAGTTCTTAAATAGCCCCAGACAGAAAGTCTTGGCTTTATAAAGTTCCTAAGAAATCTTAGCCTGATGGTGAATGCTTATAATCTCAGTCTTGAGGAAGGGTGGAGTGGAAAGATTGTGAGCTTGAGTATTACCTGGGCAATATAGTGAGCACCTATCTCAAAAAAATCTGTTTGTCTGTCTGTCCCTCTCTCTCTCTCTCTCTCTCTCTCTCTCTCTCTCTCTCTCTCTCTCTCTCTCTCTCTCCATCTGATATATATATATATGTACATATATATATATACATATATATATCTATATCTAGATAGATAGATAGATAGATAGATATGATACACAGATCTTGGTTTGAGACCCTAGAACTGGGGCAAGAATATTGTAACATAATGAGTGCTACTCATCAAAAGAGAGACAGAATAGATAGTAAAACCGTTGGATTCAACATCAGGAAATATAAATTCCACTTAGTTTTCTTGAACCCAACAAGGTCACTTTTTTTTTTTTTTTTTGCATCAGTAGGGATTGCCAGGCAAGCACTTACTCTACTGAGCTATCTCCCCAGCCTCTGCAGTATCATTTTTAAAATCTCTCATTTTTTCCTAAGTTTCAGTGTTAATTTCTATACTGTAGGAGAAGTCATATGTACCCACTCCGTTTCTATGTTTAATGTTTGATCGCACCTAATTTTAAGCTTCCCAAAAAGAAAAATAGAAGCTACTATCTGGCTATGCAAGTTAGGGATTTAACATTTGATAGAAGTGAAATATATTTAAAGAACATCTGCAAAAATATCATAGGAGTTTAGTATGCGATTAAATTTTGATGTCATTGATAACAGATTTTTTTCTTGATGAACTATTAATGTCATAAAGTATAATTCAAATTAATATATGTATTGGACATAATTTGTCCAAATTGATATAATAAAAATGCATAATCCTTGGAAATTCTGTACTATTTAATGTGTATAACATAGAACTCCTGAGTATTTGAGCTGTGTCTAGAAGAATTGTGAAGACAAAGAGGAGCCAAGGGAAATGGGGAGTAAGACTGTTTTAGTAATAAAGTTTCAATGGAGCCTCTGTTTTTAGCAGTTACACATTTTTGTTCTTCTCTATGGGAATTATTCTTGCTTTCATTAAAGTCAGGCAGATAAGTTATAGAGAGTCTGTCTGTGTCTGTGTCTGTTTCTGTCTCTGTCTCTGTCTCTGTCTCTGTCTCTCTGTCTCTCTCTCAGTTCAACACAGGACATCTACACTGAGGTACTTCCCAGTTTTCCTCCACTTATTTTTGAGACACTGTCTTACTAGGTCTGCAAATTGCCCAAGCTGGGCTTAGATTTGTGATCCTCTTGCCACAGCCCACCAAAGGGCTTGGATTATAGAAATACACCAGGCTGGGATGATAGCTTAGTGGTCTGTGTGCCTGCCTGTGAAGCACAAGGACCCAGTTTGAGCCCCTGTACTGCATGCCCTGCTGCCCAGGAGCTCTAGGCACACTGTGCTGGCCACCAAAGCCCTATAATCCCAGCTCTGGATAGGCTGAGTCATGAAGATTACTGGGAGTCTGAACTGCATTGTGAGACCTTGGGCCAAATAAATAAATAAATATTTAAAAACTAAAACAAAAAGAAGTATGCCAGCACACCTGGCAAATTTGCCAATTTCTGTGGACACTTTAACTATGTTTAGCTGATCCAAGCTTGGTTTAATCTGTGAATTTGAATACAAATCTAATACCTCAAATTTTTTTTGGTAAAATTTACTTGGAATACTAATAGTCTATCTGTCCAATTCTATTTTAGTGGCTTTAATCCCAATAATATTAGTCATACTTTAAGTTCATCAAGTGAATTATTAAGAAAGTGGTAGATGCTAAATGACTCCTTGATTTGAATGAAAATTTAAAAGCATCCTTGAAATAATTATGTGTCTTTGGATAAAATATAAGGACTGCTAATGTTTGAAACTAGAATAGTTTTTTGGTATTCTTACTGTTTTTACTAGTGAATGTTAAAAGTGCCCTCTCTTGACAGCTGAAAATGCAGTGCTGGTCCTCTTCAATGCCATTTCTTTCCCTAGAGCTGTGTTCCAATTGTCAATGTGCATGCATTTTCTATGTAAGATGAGTAAGACAGGCACCCCACTCAGGTCCCCTTCTGTCCCTTTCTCAGACAGATGTTCCCCCCCTAGTAAATATATTCTGTTCTTAATTTCTAAATACAAAATAAAACAAAACACCAGACTGAGTAAAGACAAAATGCAAAACTGAAGACTTAAGAACTAATTAAATGTTTTGAGGTTGTTGAAGATATACAGAATATAGCATCAAATTGTCTATACAGAGAGTTCTTACCTTTACTGAATTTTATTGTAGCAGAGCTACATGCAGAGATCTCAGATTCTAGAACATTTCAATACCTACATGTAGCTCCGTTGGTTTTTGAAATGGACTCTAACTCAGACTTCGTAAGAGGATTTTGTGACTTCTTATGTTCTCATCCTATTATAATGTAACTGTGGTTAGCTGCGAGGTATCTGTCCAGTAGCCAGTGTGGATGGAAATAATTAGCATAAGGATGTCTTGGTTTTGATGTGCCAACAACAGTTCCTTGGGATAAATGTTGATTTTAAAATGGTTGACTTCATTTTCTGAAATCTTCCCGACAATTTTTGCTGGATTTTAGTGCACTCATGTGTCCATTATACTTTACACACACACACACACACACACACACACACACACACACACACACACACACACACACAGCATGTACAAGAAAAAACATAGGGCCGGCCAGACAGCTCAGCAGATTAAAGCGCCTGCTTAGGCAGGCGCAGGGACCAGGGTTTGATCCCTGGCACACTGCTAGCCCTGACCCCGGGGGCGCACTGAGACGGCATTTGAGACTGGGCATGGTGGGGTACTCCTGTAGTCCCAGTGCTGGGGCGGCTGAAGACAGGAAGATCACTATGTGTCCAGTCTATGTAGTGAGACCCTGTAGGTCCTGCCCTAAAATGCATTAAAAAAAAAAAAAGAACACAATCCTTTTGAAACTAGGCTTTGACTGTCACCTGTTATTAAGGCATGTGATTATAGAGTGCAGTCATTTATTTTTACACAATTCCACTTGCAGGTAACAGTAAAACCCTAGCTTTTGTCTTGGGAAAGTCATTAATTGATATATAAACATAAATTAGCATTAAAATAATTTCTGTTTCATATGCATGACACAATGGTACTTACGAAATAGTTCTTATTCTAAAGAATGTTGTGGTCTTCTTGGGCAAAGATGAAAAAAGTTGGTAAGCTAACAAAACAGTAGGCTACCACTTCATTCAAGAACTACTTGGTATTAAAGGGATCCACAAAATGACAGTAGGAGAGCTGTATGTCCATGCAATTCAATTTAGAATAGTTTGCAATTACAAGGGGGCTGGGAAAGATTCATAAATGGGCTAGCCAGTGGGTGATACTTAATGTGATATGAATGAAAGCTAAATATGAAGTGTCACAGAAATGCAAAGTAAAACAGTAGACAGTTGTTGCTGTGAGTGAGATAAAAAGGAAGATCATTGATTAATTTCCTATGACGTTCATAGAGCTAGAAATTGTGAACACACACATGGACAGCCTTGGTGTTTCTATAAACTGCTGAAACCCACAGAGAGTGGACTTTAAGTAATTATTTCCTTATCTCTTATAAATGTTCATAGTAATTAGCTTTAAGTTCCTCTTGTGGGAATTTATCTTCAGAAATGCTGTCATGAATCTACAAAGGTAACAATATGTACTCATAAGCAGAAATAGAACATTTGAATGTGCTGCATCTTTTAAAGAAATTGTATTTGTATTTAAAAACTTTCCACATTAAATCGCCTATTGTACTGCAGAATAGATGTATTTGTACTGTGGAAGACAGCATTCAGCAGTACCTAGGAGTGAAACACTGAAACATGCAGAGATCTAGATAAATCTTCAAAATATTATAAGACATGAAAGAAATCAGAAATAAAAGGAAATAGATTGTACTTCTCTATTAAGTGAAATATATAGCACTGAAAATCTGTAGAATTTGAGTCATTTGGTTTTTACCTGGAAGTAGAGGTGGAGATGCTGAGTAATAGTGGATGACTATTAGGAATCTTTTGGGGTAATTGAATTATTCTATAAGTGGGTAATAGTTTGAGTTGTACAAATATTTAAATTAACTAAAATAATTTTATTAATATTAAATGTATAAATTTTCAGGGCCAACCTGATAGTTCAGTGGACTAAAGCACCTGCTTAGGCAGAGCTCAGCAGCTGGGGTCCAATCGCCCCTTGCTATGTGGGCCCTGCCTCCAGGCATGCTGAGAGGGCCATTGGGACTGGGTGTGGTGTGTGTATGCCTGTAATCCCAGTGCCTGGGAGGCTGAAAACAGGAGAATCCCTATGAGTCTAATCTGTGTAGTGAGACCCTGTGGACCCTGTAGATCCTGTCCTAAATACAGAAAATAAAGAAATAAAAAATAAATTTGCTAGAACTAATTTAATTATTCACCCAAAATAAGTGAAAAGATTTGTCATTGTGGAACTTTGTCATTGTGGCTCGTCCACAAAGCCACATTTTTAACCAGTTGAAGACATTGAGGCCTCCAAGACGGTGCAATGGATGTGCATTGAAAGCAAGGGGGAATTATTTTACTGAGATTAATTACAAAGGTATCTTGTGCTGTAATTTTTTTGAAAAAAAAGCATTGTATTTTTTAGTCAAACATGTTAAAAGCGATTTCAAGGCTTCTTTGCACCTAAATTCACGAATTAGGATATAATGTTTGAAAGGAAATTAGAGAAGTGAACAGTTACATGGAGTGAGTGGTAGGGAAGATTTAATGGCACAGGACCACAAAAGACTTAGGAAGATTGGTGTCAAATGGAATGTTTCAATTACAGTGTTGTGCTCTACAAGTGCTTCTCTTGACCTCAAAATCTTCGGTAAAGTCACAAAGGTTGTAGTGTGATTGCTGTGATTAAATTCCCAGTGCAGATCAATGAAGAGTTTATTCTTGTGTCAAACTTGGGGAAACAATGCATTCGATGTTACTTGTTGGGTACGGTGGCTCATGCCTATAATTTCACCACTATGGAGGCTAAGGCAAGATGAATCAGGTTTCTATTCAGGAGTACACACATAGTGAGGGCAAAGGCAACTTGGACTATGTAGAGACGCTCAATCTCACCCTTAAGCTCCTTACTAAGGGTTTGTGTCTATAAGAGACACAGATCACAGGTTACGTATAAGTCATGGATGGCAGTGTCTGCCTCTTTCCTCTGAAGGATGTTAACCATCCAGTCCCTGAACCCATGCTTTAGGTGCGTGATCTTCAAAATATCTCTCTAAGAAATTGTGTATCACTGCACCCTGAAGCTTCCAGCAGATTGACTTGCTTTCATGTACATGATTTTAATTGTATATTTTTTCCATATGATATCATTCTTCCTTCAGATTGGTGGTAGTCCACTATCATTTCTATCCTCAAGAACATTTTGATTGCAGTCAGTGGAGAGCATTGTAGAGCATTCTTATTAGCTAGAGATGTCATTCTTATAGAGGCTGATATTAAGGAAGCATTTGCATTCATGGCTGGCTCTATGTTCCAGATTCTTCTCATAAGGTACTGTACTATGTAAACTTTCAATGAAGAGTAAATCATTGGAAAAGAAACCATAGTCACCATGATAAAAAACATAACTATACTTAAAATGTGTGTAAACAGGATTGATATAACAATTGCAAAACAAAATCAATTCTGTATCGTTATTTGTAGGTGCTCACATAGCCTAACAAAGTACTTAGATCTTGGAAACTAGTACTGGAGGGTAGATTGGATGCCTATTCTGTTGGGCTTGAAGCTTCTCTTTCTGTTCTTGCATTCTTTAGAGCTCCTACTCTACATTTTACAGAGTTATTAGAAAATATAAAGGGAAAAGATTACTCCCAAATAAAAGAAGGTTGAATGATTCTGTTAAAGCTTTGGGAGGGAGGGTCCATAGAAATCAGTGGTTTCAAATGACAGCTCTAGAATCTGGATGGTAATGGGGTGTTTTCTCAGCAGTAATGGTATAAAACTATGCAAGTGCTTTTCATGTGTTGTAGGGGACAGTTACCTGCATTTCCTTGTAGTTCTTCTTTGAGGATAAGAAAGAATGTGGATGTGTCAACTGCACTCATTGCCAGCATAAGATTACCGAGGTAATGAATTAACAAGGCACATTTAAATTTTTGATGTTAGAAACAACATTTACAAGCAAGATATTCCTGTACTTCTAAAACCCACTCATATAACATATTCATATTGCTTTGCATATTGCGATCTTTCCAAGTGAAAGTCATTTCTGTGAAAACTGCCCTAGTATCATATTCTCAGTAATTCATCGCAGAAGTCCTGAACAAAATGCACTCTCTGTTTTATAAGGTACACACACACACACACACACACACACACACACACACATGCACACACACGCACGCACGCACGTACTTTTCCATGTATTATGACTCTTGCATTGATATATATACCCTGTGAACCTGGAGGTACAAGTTCTGTCTTACTATAAATAATTTTTGTCATACTTAAAATTTTGGAATGATTTGAAATGTGATGTTTTTGACAATTTTAAATTGCATCCAAAACTATAGTAATGTCATTTCCAGTTGGTATAGAAGATGGCATACAGTGATTCAAAATTTAAATACTTGATTTCCATTCCTGACTCTTCTATAAATTTTCTAGCTACTGGAACTGAACAATGTCTTAATTTCTCAAAGTGTTAGTTTCCTAATGTGTAAAATAGGAAAACAGGAACAATAATGCTTTTTGCCTTGCATAACTTTTAAGGAGTTCATGATGATAGTCTGTTATGGGTATAAAATAAATGCTTAGTACTGTCATAAAGGAATCACATATTGTGTGTATAATTTTAAACCACTGATGGGATGTTTCTAAACAAAAGTAAGCAGATCTGAATAGAAAATCTATTCATGAAAGAAGAAAAGAAATGAATATGATACTTCTATGGGTGATGGTTTTGTCTCCCCAAAGCCTCATGCAGTCATGGTTGGAGACTTTTCAGAAGTGGCTGGAGCCAGACTCTGGTGCTGCCATCAAGGCTGTGTGCTTACTAAGTCAGCCCCTTGATTGGTGTGGCATAGTTCTGGCTAAGAGGAAGGGTGTGAGCACTCCCCTTACCTAGGGGTGGGTAGCATGCAAGAAATATGAGGGACAGAGATGGGGTGCATGTGCTCTTGTCTGCCTGCTGGCAATGGGCTCTTTCCCCTCTGCCAAGGCCCCCCTGCCTTCCAGACAGCTACGGAAGGAAACCTCTACAAACCAAAAGCCAAATAAGTCTTTCCTCTTCAATTTTGGGTGTTGGGTGTTTTGTTTCAGCAACAAGAAAATTAAGCAAAACACCTGTTTCTTTATTTGTGCTTTTGTAGGCTTTTTGAAACAATTTCCTAATTTTTTTTCTGAAAGTAAGTTTCATTGTATAGTGTATGAAGCAAGGTTAACAGTACAAACCAGGCTATTACTAGGTGGTTAAAGACATGTTAAGAGATGACTGATAGATGAACACTTTCATCTAATTTTTTTATATGTAGATCGAAGGTTGTTTAGCAACTCCTTGGTTCTGTATAAATTCCAGTTTTACCTTCTCTTCAACCAGTAGCCAGTTTGCATAAAATGGTCAGTATCTTTGCTTTCATTTTAGGGTTTGGCCTCTTTAAGCACTTATATTCTGTTTTATTCTTTGATACTTTACTACTCACAGAAAAAAAAATCAGATATCAGATAGTTGCGGATTTAATGGTAGTTTGCTTCTGGGAGATCCACTATTAATATGTTCTGATAGTATAAGGAGTTATCGTTCTATGCCTAAATCTAGTTTGTTGGAGATAAATTATATTTTTCGTCTCTGCCCTGCATTTCCATTTAGCCAGTGTTACAGAGTCTAATCAGATTTTCTGCCATTCATTTTTCATGATGGAGCATTCTCCTAGCTGTTTTTGACTTAAGTCAGATTCTCACAGCATTTTTATCTTTAATTTTGGTTTCATATATCTGAAAAAAAAAACACTGCAGCCAGTTTAGTCTGATTTCAGAACTTTTTTTTCCTGTTTCTTTAGTAGCTTTTTTTCTTAATGTTTCTGAGATTCTCTTGTTTGTATGAATATTGTTCTCTGATTTTCCAAAAGAATCCTGATAGTTTTGTTTTTTATTTGAATTCACTTTGAATTTCTTTTTTCAATGACTTTGTGTTTGACTTTACTATTCACTAGCGCACAACCTTCATACAGCATAGGTGTTTATGTGCGCTTCTTATTTAAGCAAACTGGATTTTTTTCCCCTTTCCCTCTTAAATATTGAAAGCGGCCCAATAGTGCTAACTATGTGTTGTTCCTAAATAAACATCTCAGGTCTCATTTTATGTACTTATTATTATGGAAAATAAAATATTCTACAACCACTGCTAATTGTGTGATTAGTGTGGCTTCTTTTACATTCACTCATTTAAGAACAAATTCCTAAATTCAATTATAGTGCCATATCCCCTGCCTGACATCTTCGTGCTGGTCACTTATGTTGGGAGAAGGGGAAGCTGGCCAGCCTCTTCCCTGTACTTCTGCTCACATGAGACTGTGTAACCAGGTCTGGCCCTGGAGCAGTGAGCAGCGTGACCTATGTCGCTGACTGGGGGCTGGCGTGAGGGTACCCAGCGATCATGCTGGTATGGCAACCAACAGCTTTAGGCAGGATGGCTGTCTCCTTAGCATGAGGCACCGAAAGTACCAGAGCCAGCCTCCCCAGCACTGACCCACAATGACATTTCATGAACAAGAAATGAATCTGTGAGGTACTAAACTATTTAAGGTGTTTGTTACCACAGCATTCTTCCTGCATGCTATTGAGACCAGAGATAGGTGTTTTTCTCAGAAGCACTGTTGGGCTTTGTAGCTATTCTGTGGTGTAAGAACTGTATTTTCTTCTGGTTTAATACAAAATTTCTTTCCTTCTCCTAAGAAACTTAAAAATTCATCCCTTCTATTGAGGTTACTCTGCTTTCACCTCAGACGGGAATTAAAAACCCTGTCTCAGCTACATATTTCTTCTAAATTTCTTGTTTTGGTCTTTGGGAAACATTTGTAAAATCTTTCCACTCCCAGGGAAGAATTAGCCAGCACTTCTGCCCAGCTAATTCAGGACCACAGACATTCATTTTCATTCTTTTAACTAAAGACTGAAAGAAACCCGAATGGAGCAAACTGTTCTCTAATAATCATCTGAAACTTACTAAAAGCAGGCTTTTGGAGCAGAATACACAGAGATGTGTATCAAACATCAACTGTTGTACCAGTTGATGTTAGCATTTGCTGTCCTCCCTTTGAGATACCCAGTTTCCTTAAAGCTTTGTCAGTACTTGAGGTGAACAAGCAGTGGTGAAGTTCGTAGTGCGTCAGTTCTGTTGTTGCACTCCCACAGCCTTTTGGACATTTACTTTTTAAGAGACACAGGCTCATAAACCTGAGCCCTTGAGCCTCTTTACAAATCCCACATGAATAACCTTCCAGTTCAACTAAAAATATGGGAGCACCCGTCAGCTATTTGGGGCTTGGCTTCTGAAGCCAGGGCAGAAGATACTGCATTTTAGTGCACGGTCCCAAGACCATTGTTGTAAGGGATGTTGCAGAGGAGTAAAATGATTCTTGGATCATGAATTTACTTTTTTCCATGATTCTGGTTACAAAGTGAAGTGTATAAGAACCCAATCAAAATTCGCCAAAATGTCAACATGGAACTTAACCGTTGAATTTGGCTTGGTTCTCATCCAGTTTGGCTTGAGACCAGAATGCAAGAAAGGATTAAGATTGTGAACGGAGGCACTGCTGTTCTTAGAACTTAGTGGGAGGTATTCCGTATTTTTGTAGGCATTCATAAAGTGAATTGAAAATGTGCTTGCCTCAAGCTGCACAGTCATGGCATACCAGAAGAAAGCATGAAGACAGTTGTAGGAACTTCTAGTGGACTAAAGCACCTACTTAGGCATGCACAGGGACTAGGGTTCAATCCCCACTGTGTTGTGGCCCTGCTCCTGGGGCATGCTGAGACAGTGAATGAAAGTGGGCATGGTGACGTGCGCCTGTAATCCCAGTGCTTGGGAGGCTGAAAAAGTCTAATCTGTGTAGTGATACCCTGTAGACATGGTACTAAATATATTTTTAAAAAAAGGAAGTCCTAGAATGTTATTTTTTTGCTAAAATCATGGGGAGTCTATACATAAATGGTGTAAATTCAAGCACTGGTCATTGAAACTAGTTTGTGTTACAAGTGTTAACAAGGGGAATTTACTGAATATACTTCAGAAAGAAAAAGATGCTTATTCTTGATATTTTCAGAGGATTCAGGCTAAAGCAGTTGCCAGAAGTCAGTATATATTTATTTTTAAGAAATATCTTTGGCTTACACAGTGAATCAGTCTTTCATACTAATTATATATAATATGAAATAATGTTGGGCTTTTGGGGAGAAGAATCTCCACAATGCAATGTCTTCTTGTGTTCACTGAACTTTCTAGAAGCCTCATTATAGAGCTTCCTATGACTCTTCTTGTTTTTTCTTCCTATACGCTGTGGCTCTGCAGCTGGAGGCAATATCTTCATTGTGAAAACTCTAGAAAAACAGGTTTCTTATACATTAATAAAATAATTTTAGCTTGTATTCACTGCATTTTTTAACTTAATGAAATCATGAAACAAAAGGCTGTATTTTGTGATTCTCCTTTTGTACATTAATTTCTTTGGAGTTTGCAGATCATTATATCGCATCAATGTCATAAAGTTTTGTAAATATTTTATTTATCATCATTATTGTTTTATCTCTGCCTTCTAAGTCAGAATTCTTCATGTAACTGGTTTAAGTATTTTAAACTCTAAGACAAGTCCCCCCTCTGTCTCTGTCTCTGTCTCTGTCTCTGTCTCTGTCTGTCTCCATCTGCATCTCTGTCTCTGTCTCCACCTCCATGTCTGCCTCTCTCTCTCTCTCTCTCTCTGGGGTTTGAATCCAGGGCCTTATATACTTGCTAAGCCACAATTCATTCCTGACTAGTGAACTATATTCCCAGCCCTTTTACTTTTTATTTTGAAGTAGGGCTATACTAAAATGCCCAGGTCGGCCTCAAAGTTTCAACTTCCTGACTCAGCCTTTCAACAAACTAGAATTAAAGACAGGAAACATCAGCGCTGCCTTAGGCAGGTACAAATTTTCATACAAAATGCTTAAACCAACTTGTTACATTTGAGTGTGATCTAATTAACACTAAGTTTGAGCAATTTAAACTTTGGAGTAGGTTAAGAAAGGAAAATCTTTCTAACTCCAGTTAGAAATAGATGACACGTGATAGATCTCCAATTTGGATAGCAGTGAGCAAGTGCGAGAAAGGGTGCACTGTACGCTAGCTGAGTTCCTCTGTCGTCCCCAGGAGTCTCTGTCACCTCTGTGCAGTTCTTCTCGGATTCTTCTTTGCCTGAAACTGTAGCACCAGAGGCTTGTTTTCTGTCATGTAAAAAGAAATTCCGTGTACTACACATTAGGTGTTGTCAATTACCTGTTTCTACTTATATAGCCATTGTATTGCTTTTAAGGTAGCAAATTGGGGTTAATTTTTTTATCTCAAGTTAGATTGCAGACTTGTTTAAGGAAACATATTTTTTTTGTACATGTTCTAGAACACTGACAATGTTCAGTCTTTGCTGACACCTCAGAAACTTTATTGGTGGAATTGTTGCATTCAGGATACTTTTCCAAGATGCAGAGTGATAAGAAACCATGATTTTTATTTGTTGGTTTTAGCATTTCCTACATAATTATGAAGTAGTTTCAATTTGCAAATGTTAAGCATAACCTGTGAATAACATGACATTACTGTGAAGAAATAATAGGAATCTTTCTTCCTTTCTTCTTTTCTTCCTTCCTTTAATGTATTTGGTCGTTACCGGGTCTTACGATGCAGCACACACTCATAATGGTCCTCCTGTTTGCAGCCTCTGCAGTGCTGGGATTACAGGGCTGCGCTAGCACGCCCAGCCTCCGGGGCCAGCTCAGCCTGACCAGGTGCAGTGCCGGTGTGGCATGTGGTACCTAAGCAGGTGCTTTAGTCCACTGAGCTCAGTGGACTCTCAGGCCTTGGGCTCCTCTTCTTAACTGTTTCTTTTCTCATCTAAATCAGAGCATAGACAAATAATTTGTGAGATTTTATTGTTTCCAAAGCTGGTGGAAGAGAGCCTTGTTCTATATAGTGGAACAGAGTTAATTTATTACATTCGATCAACAGGTAAGGAATTGCCTCATAAATTATGTCTGAATTTCTGTGGAATTATGCTGTGTGTATCATCAAAAGATACTCAGTTAGGTTTTGGAGCAAAGAGACAGGTCCTACAATGCTGCCCCTCCGTGAATGAATGCTGGTGTATTGATACCACAGAGAATGTCCCCATCAGAGTTAGCTGTTGAGATGAAGTTCAGGATGAGGAAATTATTTTTAAAAATTGATACTTATGCTTTACATTTTGATCTTTTTTCAAGATCTTTGTTTAGGTAGCAAAATTTAGTAATAGCTACATAAGGAAGTTTGCTATTATATATATAGGATTTTTGTTTTATTAGGAAAATATTGGAGTTATGTACTTTCTGTTAGCTTTTGAAGTTATGGATCCTGCTGTGATTTCTACAGTTCGGGCTGCTTTGGTAACAATGCCTTATTGTGGAATATACTGTAAATTTTATTTTATTTTATTGAATTTAACTGGAAGTACCCAGTAAATGTAATATGAGAATAATATGATTTAGGGTCTCTCTGTGCTGGAACAGTTGAATGAATATTCACAGCCCAAATATGAAGTTTGAACAAAACTCAACATAGGGTTAAGAACTTCAACACCAATTAGCTCAAACTGAATAACTGATTTAACTCTAAATCATACAACTATTTAAATTTTAGATAAGGGAAAATTTTTTAGAATTACTAGAGGCAAAAGTCCTTAGACTTGACAGCAAAAGTAGAACCTATAACAAAATGGTATACTAGACTTCATATGAAGTAAAATCTGAAAAGGCCCATAGGAAGGGGATGAGAAATCAATCCAAACAGGCCAAGAAAACTGTTAGAGGCTATACATATGACCAAAATCTTAGTACATAAAGTATATAAAGAAGTGTCAGAACCACATTAAAAATAAACTATTTAGGAAAAGAGCAGAAGAAAAGGACTAATATCCTCTGAAGAATGTACACACAGAGAAAAAGAGAGAGAGAGAGAGAAAGAGAAAGATCTGTGAAATGATGCTCAGTCCCATTAGTGATTAAGGAAATAAAAATAGTGAGTTGTAAAGTATTGTCACACATAGACTAGAATACATAAAATTGTGTAAAATGTTGCAAGCAAACAAGAAAAATCCACTGGTGGTGGGAGTGCACAATTGTGCGCTTGTCCTGGAGAAGAGCTTGACAGGTTCTTAAGTGCGTCCTTAGTGTGTGGTGCAGGTGTTGCTTTCTTGGGTATCCATCATGGAGAAGTAAGCGATGAATTCACACAAGAACAATATGTCAGTATTTGTAGTAGATTTGCCCAGGAGAGGCCAAAACTAGAAGATGAATGTAGTGAAATGGTGATGGATTAAACAGATCGAGGTACCCGTGCTGCTTATACTCAGATATAAAGCGATGTAGAGTTAAATGTACATATGGCTGCAGACCAGTACAAATAACACTGGAGAATGTGACGAGCCACTTGCTTCACGTGATGCACCAAAATAATAATACTGTACTATAATTTTTCAAGATATTTCTAGGCAAAAAATCCAGGTAAAGGGTGTACAAAATGCTCAGGAGAGATTTGATGGTGGCTTTCAGATGGAACATTTGAATCCTAAACTTCTATGTTGGAGAGTAGTTAGGGACTTTTGTCTTCTTTTTATTAGAGCAGTTAGTGTGCTAGAGGTCAAGCACTGGAAAGATTTTATGTTTTCTCCTTGGAGTCTGGAAAGAGTAGGGCCAGTTGCCTGATCTTCCTATGAAAAAGTCAGAAGGCCAAAGCCTGGCTGTGATCCCCTCTGAGGTGGCAGAGAAAGCTGCACTGAAAGGAGATTGTATTTCTTGCAATAATGGTGGAAAAGAGGTCCTGTTTGGGACTGTAGGTGGCAGGAAGAGTGGTTGGTAGTTGACATTTGGTGAGGTGACGGCAGAATAAGAGTCTGGGCCATGACAGTGTGGGCTTGGATGCGTGGGCCTGGTGTGGAGGCACAGTGTGGAGCTGTGAGCACCTCCGCAGACCTGAGGTGGCAGTGGAGGTGACTAGGCCTCCGAGTTCTCACGGAAGTTCTGTGCGAGAACACAGACCACTGGCATCTGCTCTGTTGTTCAGTGTAACCTGTGGCACTTTGGATTTCATTAAATTGTTCATGTTACAGAGTTGTGGGAGGGCTGAGATGGTGCAGTACATGATAGAGTAAGAGTGGAAGAATGAGAATAAGAGGGTAATAAAGGTATGAGTCCTTGCTACTGCTGTCACTCACTGTCCATCCTTGGTGAGGTTTCTAATCCTGAGACGGGTTTGTGAGGAGGAAGAGGAGGAAAATGGAGGGGGAGGAGGACTGGGGGAGAAGAGAGAGGAGGGGGAGGAGGAAAATTGAATTACAAAATGTACTCTTGGACCTGCAAAGTCAGCTCACTCTTAATACCTTAAAGGGCAGAGATGTTCGGGGGACTGTCCTAAGTAAGTTTTCAAGAGTTGCAAAAAGAAATATAACAGACTGGCAATAAACATCCAGAGTAAAATTGTTTCCTGCTTTGCATTTCACTGAAGCTATCCAGTCTATCCACTCAACAAGCTGGTATATAGGTACAAAGGCACACACACACACACACACACACACATACACACACACGTGCGCACGCATGCACACACACACACACACACACTATCTTTGTCATGATAACAAAGGAAGACTGAATGTTTAGTAAAATACTGATGACATTCTTGTCTGGGTGATGTTATTGTGGCTGTTTTGTAATCTTTTTAAAAATATTTATTTGGTACAGGTTCTCACTACACAGCTCAGATTCACAATGATCTTCCTATCTTAGCTTTCCCAGCACTGGTATTCCAGCCATGTGCCACCACGCATGGTTTTAGTGGCCAGCTTGGCATGGGGCCAACATGGCATCCAGTGCTGGGGATTGAACCTGGGTCCTTGTGCTTGCCAGGCAGGCGCTTTGACCATCCAGCTATCTCCACAGCCCTTGTATTATATTTATTCATTTTTTGTTTTTTGTTTTTTTTTCAGAACTGGGGATTGAACTCAGGCCCTTGCTAGGAAAGCGCTTATTCCACTGAGCCATCTCCCCTGCCCCTTGTATTATATTCTTTTTATTTATTTATTTATTTTTTGTCTTTTTTGAGACAGGGTCTCACTGTGCAGTTCAGGCTGGCCTTAAGCTCACTTTGTAGCTCAGGCTGGTCTCGAACTCACAACAATCCTCCTGCCTCAGCCCCCCTAGTGCTGGGATTACAGACATGCGCCACCACGCCCGGCAGCCCTTGTATTATATTCTTAAATTGCAAGTATACTTTCTAAATTTTGTACAATATTTGTACTTTTGTGATTAGAAAATATTCTTTTAAATAATGTTGAAACCATTTCAAGCATCAAGACACAGAGCCATAAAATTATCTCCCTATATCTTATGTTTTGTTTTTTTTTTTTTTTTGGCCTGATCTAAATTTTCTAAAAATGTGTTATTCATGTATTTAATCAACAACTAAGAATATTTAATTTTTCAACCAAGAAGTCTGAGAAAGATCACAGTGTCTTTGGTTAGTCCCAGAGATCTTACATGTTTTTCTAGATGTTAATTTATCTATTGTCTTTATATAGGCCTACTCTATCTTAAGAATAGTCAGGTCTGCTCTATGTATTGATACCATGTCTTGGATGTAGCCCACTCTGGATTGAAAATACTGGGGAAATTGCATATATACTGTATATGTACAGACATTTTTCTTACCTGTGTTTTGTGAGCAGTATAGTACAACAAATATTGTATAGCATTTGCTTTGTATTTGATGTTGTAAGTAACCTCTCTATGACTTAAAGGATAGGTGCTGATGTGCATAGCTCTGTAAGACTTTATGTAAGGAAGTGAGCACCCATAAATTTCTGTCCTGTGTTGGGACAGTAAGGTGGTTGCTGGCATCTTTGGCAGCAGTCCCCAGTGAGTGCTAGATGCAACCCCAGGGTGGCTGTAGAGATGAGTGAGTCCCATTGTTCATGTAACTCAGCGTGACAGATGAGATCCTAGAGAATTGGATGGTCACAGCTAAAATAGGGGCAGGAGCAAAGGGTTGCAGAAACAGAAATGTAGCATTTACAAGGGGTGAGGCCATGATGCATAAGTGGAGATGAGACTTGAAAATCAACAATTTATGCAAGGAAATGAAGGATTGGAAAATCTCAGGTGTGAGAACACAAGGAACCTTGAGAATACCGGAGGCAGTGCAGCACACTCAGGTTCTCACGAGAAGCTGACACAGTGGAGTGGGTGAGGGTTGTTTCTTCTAGATTTGAGGCTGAGTGATGAGCAGGCATTAAGGATATAAATGAGCTTCAGGGGATGCAGAGAGCCTAGAGGACAGCTCAAATTCAAAGGGAATTGAAGCATCTTGGGTAAGAGAATGTGAGCTTTCAAACAAAAACAGTAGGTGGGTTATCAACAGGCAATGGTAACAGCCTCAGGTCACTCAGGATATGAATAATGGAGGCAAGGGAGGGGACAAGGGATTTCATTTTATACCCTTCTCCACTACTCTTCTGAAAAACACAAAACTCCTGTTAACGCATGGAATGCCTATGGGAGTTGC
>PVKA01024001.1:0-34826 GCA_004027165.1 Ctenomys sociabilis
TTTTTTTTTTTTTTTTTTTTTTTTTTTTTTTGTCTTTTTGAGACAGGGTCTCACTATGCAGTTCAGGCTGGCCTCGAGCTCACTTTGTAGCTCAGGCTGGTCTCGAACTCACAACAATCCTCCTGTCTCAGCCTCCCGAGTGCTGGGATTACAGGCATGCGCCACCACGCCCGGCCCTAATCAGATGTTAAATACTGAAATACTGCACTGTGCCCACAAACATGGGCAAGTACTATATGTCAAATTATTGTTGTTGGTTTCTTGAGACAAGATCTCACCCTGTAGCCAGGTCATCCTTGAACTTAAGGTCTTCTTGCCTCAGGGCTGGGTTTACAGGTGTCACCACTCCCAGCTATAACGTGTCAATTAAAAATAAAAATGTATTTAAGAAATCCTTTTAAAGTTAAAAGGGAGGGCCTAGCCTGCTATTCGGGAGTCTGAGCCCAAAGAAAAAGATGCTCAAAGCTGGCACTAAAATCTACAGGGCTGTTATAAAATCCAAAACCACTCTTAGAGGCAGCTGTAAGTCTATGACACTAATAATAATAGGGATACTAGGAAAAATGATAATAATTATCATCTACTGACCCCTGACAGAAACCCTCAGCAACTTGCCGGGATCTGTTTGAACTGGGGAAGATGGCTTTATTATTTTAGTCGCTCATTGAGGAAGCACACAAGTTATAGCTAGTCAGACAGGCAGTAGACCTGGCACTGAGTGCGAATTCTTCTTCCTTGCTAAAGGAAGCAGCAATGCCGGAGCCCCGAGAAGGTCCCTGGACTGTCTACATCTTTCTTCTTTCTTGTGTGAGAGCTGTAAAACAGCTGTTTTGCTTTTGTTGCAGTATTGGAGGTTAAATCAAGGGCCTGCACATTGAGCTACATCCCTAGCCCTTTTTGTTTTATTTATTTTATTATAATTATTATTACTATTTATTTATTTATTTTTTGCAGAACTGAGGATTGAACTCAGACCCTTGGGCTTGCCAGGGAAGCGCTTATTCTACTGAGCCATCTCCCCAGCCCCCCTTTTATGTTTTTTGAGATAGGGTCTCACTAAGTGCTAATTTGCTCCAATTGGGCTCAAATTTGAAATCCTCCTGCCTCAGCCTTCCAGAGTTTTGGGATTATCAGCTTGTGCCACCATGCCAGGTTGCAAAACTGTTTTGAAGCCATTTTTCTATTATATGGAGCTGAACCAAACCCCTGGGGTTATATGAAAGCATCCAGCAATCAGCATGGCAGAGACCCTGAGGAATCAGAGCAGACTGATTAGAACAGCCAGAAAGGGACAGGTGGCAGGGACTGGGGCTAGGGTGCGGTTGGATCTGCAGATATTTACCAATTAGGACATAAATATTTCCGTGTTTTAACAACCAGTTTAGCCACATCAGTACACACCAGCAGAGCCCAGCTGAATACCAGCCCTACCTAATCTTAACCAATGCAGTGGATAGTATTCAGAACTGGCTGAAAAGACAAGGAGATAGATGGTCTTTGGGGCCATGGCATTGTTTGGTTTTTCTTTTCTTTTCTTTCTTTCTTTCTTTTTTTTTTTTTTTTTTTGTACACAGGGTCTCACTATGCAGCCCACATTCACAGTGATCCTCCTGCTTTCCGCCTCCCTAGTGCTGGGATTACAGGCACGCGCCACCACGCCCGGACTCTCCATGGCATTGTTTGAGCAAAGGCCTCTGAGGGAGTGAAGCATGGCAAGTTGGTAAGCCAGGAGCGTTGTGGGTCCCCCTGAACTGACACCCACTTCCTCAAGAGACAAGAGACAATACGTGTCAGTTATAAGACGGCATGGCCACAAAGTCAAAGGAGTCAGGTTACGGATGCCAGTGAGAGGCAGATTTAGAATGTCTTCAGCTTTGAAGCAATAACCAACATTGGTGGAACTGGGAGAAGCAGTGCATGCTTGTAATCCCAGCACTGTGGAAGGCTGAGGAGAGTTGCAAAGTTGACCCCAGTCTGAGCAATTTAGTGACTTAGTGAGACCCTGTCTCAAAGTAAAGAGTTAAAAATAAGAAGAGGGTTTAGGATGTAGCTCAGGGCAAAAGCCCTGGATTTCATCCCTGGTACTGGGGAAATAAAAAGAGCATTGGCTTGGGCTCAGGGGGAGTTAAATACAGGAGAGAAATGCGAGAAATCTTGGCACTGCAGTGCAGGTGGTGATTGCTTATTCTTGCAGCATAATTAACCATCTTTATTAGTTCAAGAAATCCTGAGTCCACCCAGATTCGAAGGCAAGCAGGCGTAGGTGGCATCTCTCAGTGGGAGCGATGCCAAGGTCCCATGGCAGGGAAGCACGTGGAGAGGGGGACTCTGTTGTAGCCACCCTAGGAAACCACAAGTGCTGGTGAGATGCTCTAGGTGATGGACAGATAGCCTTGTTTTTCAGAACAGTTCCAGCCTGCTCCAAAGTATTAGGAGGCACTTGCTGTCTTCCAACTTGATATGCAGTGTGCACCTAGATTATTTATGGAAGCCAACTATATCTTTGGTGGAAAATGTCCAAGAAAAAGCTTAAGCACTGAAGTAATTAGCTAATGTAATTGAAACACGGGGAATGGTTCAGACTCTTTAAATATGACTCAAAAAATGAGATAATGTGGATATTGCAGTGGGAGGTGATATAATCCCTATTACTATCCCAAATTACTGGCTTCCTGAGTCACTCATTTAGCAAAATTTCCTGAGTGTCCACCAGGTGCCAGATAGTGTGCTTGGTCCAGGTTGAACCTGAGACTGACCCAGTTCCTCCCCGCAAGCTGCTTAAACAGAAAGGGAGGTGACTGGAAAGAGGAGACAAGGTTGTACGAGTGCTAGGGCTGAGTGCTCTGCTGGGGGCCTCAGAAGGGATTGGTCTCAAGAAAGGGACCTTGGAGTAGAGTCTTTGAAGGTGTGCAAAGACCTTCCAGGTCACCCTGGTGGCTTCCTGAGGTTGGATCTTGTTGATCGTTTCTAGGCCAGCCACTTGGGCCCACATTTAAATATAAATATAAGATATAATTGTCCCTTGGTATCCATGGAGGTTGGTTCCAGGACACCAACCCCCCTGCCACTGGGTACCAAAATCAGTGGGTGTTCAAGACCTTTATATAAATGCCATAGTACTCACCCTTTGCCTACGCATGACTTCCTGTGTACTTGAAATCACTTCTAGATTACTTATAATAGCTAATAAAATGTAAGAACTTTGTAAATAGCTGTCATGCTATATTGTATAAGAAATAACAACATCCCCCCCCAAAAACTGTCTGTACACATTCATTATAGATGCTGTTATTTTTTTCCAGATAATTTCAATTCACGGTTGATTGAATCCACAGATGCCAATTATGCAGCAACGTAGGACCAACTAGGATAGTTGAAGTTCCAAGGCAATCATCCAGTCATATTCAGAACAATTTGGGGCCATCCATATTTTATTTTATTTATTTATTTTTTTGCGGAACTGGGGATTGAACTCAGGACCTCGCGCTTGCCAGGGAAGCACTTATTCTATTGAGCCATCTCCCCGGCCCATCATCCGCATTTTAAATTCTCTCTTAGACCCACTATTTAAATGAAGCCCACCAGATGACCATATTTTCAGCAATGTTTTGTATCTTAAAAGGAAAAACAACCATCCATCGATAACTTTATGGAGAATTTTTATACGTACACTGTAATCTAATTTTCTCAACCACCTGGTAAGGAAAGTTATCCTCATTCTCTGGAAGAGGCTCAGAAGTGTTGAGTGAGTTGCTCAAGGTCACACGATCAAAATCAGAGACGGGACTGCTTCATAGTGCCTCTGACATGGACTACATTCCATCCTGGATGATTGATCTCTGTGAGCAGCTGGTGATCAATTTGGGTTACCGTTTTCAGAGAGGACGGCATGATATCTTTTATAATTTAGCATCCTAAGGTTCTGCTGGGCTTTGCTATCTGCTGGTGTAAGGAGAAAATGAGACTGTGGAGCAAGATTTTCCTGGCCAGGTCTGGGTACAACATACATCATCTCTGTCTGCATTCGACAGTTCCCAGTCACATGGTCCCATCTCACCATCAGGGTAGCTGGGAAATAGAACCTCCAATATCCAAGGGCTTCCCAGCAACCATTGTCACTAAGAAAGAGGTGCGTGACTGCCTGGAGCTCTGTGTCCTCTCTGAGGACACAGCCCAGGCTCCCTTCCCCTGGACATCACCGCCAACACTTATGAGCACTTACATGGTCTGCCCAGCAGCGCCTAAGAGTTCCACGCAACACAACCTTACTTGGAGGCTGCACTATAAGACCTTGCTGTGGTTTGGATGTTTGTGTCCTCCAAAACTCACCTGAAACTTAATTGCATTTGTATTAGGAAACGGGACCTCTAAGAGGTGTTTAGGTTAGAAGCCACCCCACCCCCACCCCACACGCCCTGCTTCCCCCTACTAGGTGATGCCTTCTACAGCGCAATGATGCTCCAATAAGATCCCTGCTGAATGTGGAATGTTTGGTCGTGGACTTCCTAGCTTCCAGAACTATGAGCCATGTGCTTCTATTCATTGTTACCGCCCATCCTCTGCTCTGTTACAGCAGCACAGAGTGACCAAGGGTGTCCCATCTGGCACGCGGAGGGGCTAAGTGGCGGGGTCTCACACTGAGATCCTTGCTCTGGGCCTGGATCCTGGCTGTGCCCGTTCCCTGCATGGCTAATCAGTTCACCCGTGACTCCTGCTCTCCATCCAGGTCATGCCCTGTTCACATCTTGGGGAGTCCTCTTCCCCCAGCTCATCCCTCCCACCCATAGTGCAGCGCATGATTTTAATCATTTAAGATTAATTTTCTTAAAATTAATCTCATTTTCTCCTTACACCCATGTGATCCTGTGCCCGCTCCTCTCACCAGTGCTCAGGGCTTGCTCTGAGGACAACAACCCAGGCTCCCTTGCTTGGCATCTGAGATAAACTGCTTTTGTTCCCAACTGTGTCACCACCATCATCTCTCACTAATCTGTGAGTTCCAAATGCTCAGACAGGGACTGTGTGTCACTGGTCCCTATCGGTGCCCACACTCACCTACACCCCCACCGTCAATGTGTATTTATAGTGCTGTGCCTTTTTTCTGCAATATTCTTTCCTCCTTGAATTTGCCAAATTCCTAGTTTCTCAGGGTGAGGATCAGAAGCTACATATCCCACTCCCGGGACAGGCCAGTCCGGCCCTCCTCTGCAGTCCTGGAGTCTGCACCCAGAGCTCTCTTGTCCCACTGCTATGTTGCTGGCTTCCAGACCAGGAGCAATCTAATGTCAGGATAGTGTCACCTCTGCTGTCATGTCTATGGGACCTATACAGGGCCTGGGCCTTCGCACACTACACCAGGAGGAGCCTGGGATCTGTGCCCTGTTGCCAGGCCAGCTTTAGCCCTGATGGTGGTCTGGCCTCCCTGGGCAGTGAGGACACATGTCTAGTCCACGGCTTTGAACCCTGGGAGCTATGGAAACACTACTGATGGCCCAGAATCATGCCAGTGATTCTGACTTCACTGCTGCCAGGCAATTCTGAAGCCATGGTTGAGCAGCAGTGGGCTGGGTACGCCTCCAGTTTCTATGTACACAGTCCCTGAGTGGCCAGGAGGAGGCCCAAGGCCCTGCAGCTCAGAAAAGGAGGTGTGTGTGTGTGTGGAAAGGAAGTTAGGGAGGCTGAGAGGTGCTTGGGTGTCAGCTACCATGGACATGTGGGCAGGGTGTGGTGACACTTAATGCCCTGACAATGGGCAGTGGTAGAAGCGATCCTGTGCATGCTGTTGGGGCGGGGTTCTCTGGTCCTGAAGATCAGAATAGCTGGTGCTTACCACAGGCACTGTTCTAGAATGTTCTTTCAGCAAGTCATTTAGACCTTGCTCTAATTCCTTCTTTTTTTCCCCTCCTCTAATTATTTAAATGAGGAAATAGAGGCATGGAAAGAATAAAAAACTCTTCCAAGGTCATTCATCTAGGAAATAATAAAGCCAGAAAATGGGCCCAGGCAGTCTGGCTCCAGGCTCTGTGTGATTTGCCTCTTTTCCGGATCACCACTCTACCTTTCTAGCTCGTGGATATTCATTTATTTGTTCATTCATCAAATATTTAATGAGCCTCTGTCCCAAGCCTGTCTTGAGGTAGGGCATTGGAAATACAAGAGCAGAGCCAAAGGCAGCCCCTGACGATAGACTTGGAGGGCTTTGTCCCTGGAGTCCTCTGGCTTGCTCTGTGCACCCCATGGGGAGCCCCAGGCCCCCCAGTGAGCTCCACTCTGAGGAGAAGCTTCTCACATCTGGCCCGTCCGAGGGTGTGCTCTGCTGGGAGGGATTGGGGACAGCAACAGCCATGCACAGGGCTCTGGGCAGCAGCAGGCAGAGTGGCCCTGGCCTGTGTCCACTCACATCTCCTTCCATTCCCTTCCCAGCCTCTTAGGGTTTCATCAGTCCCCTGTGCCCGTTCCAGACTCTGAATCTCCTCGTCCCACCCCCCACTGAGCACATAACTTGCCCTTTACAAAATCAATCCCATTCTATTATTTACTAATTGCTCAGTTATTATTTTGATGGATGGAACAAGGCACCCGGCCCTCTGGCTCTTGTAAAATAAATTGACTTTCAGCCCACACCACTGGATAAATAATAGATCCTTGTGTTGGAAAGCCCAGGCAGGGCACCATGACACCATATTCACTGTGTCCCTTTTCTTGGAGACTGACCCCTTCAACTTACTTCCAGGGGACTCTCATGAGGTGGTTGCCCCATCCAGCAGGGTCTGTGACTGAGGCCAGAGCACCTCCTCGCTATGGGGGCGATATCCTGAGCTCCAGGTGGTGGCGGCAATGAGAAAGGGAGATTGGGTCAGGAACAGAATCATCCAAGCCAGAGGGAAGCAGACAAAGCGAGGAATGCTTACCGAAGGCCCCACTTGCACTGTCCCAGCCCCTGTCTTATTGAACCACATGTCTGCTGTTATCACTGTGTCTGCCCTCAGGCTGGGAGCTCTAGAGACATCTGAATTTTATTCATCTTTGTCACCCCAGGAGCCAGTGGAGGGCTTGATGGAGTGGATGCCATCCTGTGCGTGTCACACAAGAGAACCCATGGCTCATGATTACTGCAGCTGTGCCCAGCCTAACCTACCACCACGTGACGCTTGGACTCTTTCTCCCAGCAGGCCACCCTGGTGACACATCCTTCCTGTGCTAGGTTGCACTCTGGCATGGTGTTTATTCAGAGTCAGTGTTTCCGCCTGATGAGATCCCACGGGATTTGGCAGTAACTCTTAGGGACCATTTACCAGGGGCCAAGGACTGTTTTAAGTGAGAACTCACTGAGTTCCCATAATGGCCATATCTATGAAATAGGTGTGATCATTATCCATACTTTATAGAAAGCTGAAGTACAGGAAGATCACCTTAACTTGCTTGAACTCATGAAAAAAAAAAAAAAAAGAAAGGAAAAGAACTGGGATTCAGATTCAGGCCGCTGATCATTAGCTAAGAGGACGTCATTCCAAGCCACCCTTCTCTCTCCTGGCTGCTGTGTGCCTGCCTTGCGCATCATAAAATGATAATCAGCCTTTTTTTGTTTTCATTTATGTATTTGGTACAGGATCTCACTATGCAGCTCAGACTCGTAGTGATCCTCCTGTTTTCAGCCACCCTTTCTCATTGCCACCACCACCTGGAGCTCAGGATATCGCCCCCATAGCGAGGAGGTGCTCTGGCCTCAGTCACAGACCCTGCTGGATGGGCAGCCACCTCATGAGAGTCCCCTGGAAGTAAGTTGAAGGGGTCAGTCTCCAAGAAAAGGGACACAGTGAATATGGTGTCATGGTGCCCTGCCTGGGCTTTCCAACACAAGGATCTATTATTTATCCATTGGCATGGGATAAAAGTCAATAGGTGTGTGCCACCATGCCTGGATTTGGTCTCTAGCTCAGTGTCCCTGAGGGTGGGGCCAGTGCAGCATTAGGGACCAGGGATCAAACCCTGGTCCCTGCACTTGCCAGAGCAGGTGCTTAGTCCGCCGAGCTATCTTGCCAGCCCACCGGCCTTTTTGATCTACCTCACCAGTTAACCTTTCCAAGCATGCCTTCCCCTAGTATTTGGTTAAGTAGCTATGAGTGACTTACATCACTGGAATCAGGAATTACTATCTCAGGCCTTGCTGCACACTTAATGCAATGATGAAAATAAACCCGCCTTTCAATGGTCTTCTAAGAACTTGAGATTCGGGGAGAGGGTGGTGCTCGCAGCTCCACTTTCGTCCACTTTTGGTGGAACTGGGGATTGAACTCAGGCCCGTGCACTTGCCAGGGAAGTGCTTATTCTACTGAGCTATCTCCCCGGTCCCCGTAGCTCCACTTTTGGTTTTGTCTTATAGTGTGGCTGTAAGAGTAAGGACGGTCAGCTCCACCATTTGCTTTTTCTCTGCTGGGCTCACACAATTAGCAGTATCATCGGCCCATAGACTCTTTGCAGTCTCTTTTGAAGCCATCTGTCCACTTGGTGAACATTGATTTAATAAAAAGCAGAAAGTTGGCAAACACAGTTGCCGAGGCAAACCTGGGCTGCTATACAACGCAGTAGCGCTGTCAGCCCCTCTGCACTGTGGCCACCTGACCCAGGACAAGCTCAGTGCCAGATGGTAAAGTATTAGTAACGCCCTGCCCTGCATTTTTATATAAAAGCATGAATAAAAATTCATATTTAACCTTCTTGCATGCAAATGAACCAGTGTTTCCTTCGGTGCACACCCCCTGGATTGCAGTCTATTTCTTGGCTCCGTCAACATTTGTTAGTTGATCTATAGCAGCTCTTGCACCGTATTCAGCTGCTTTCACACAGAATAAACCTTTGGGTAACCAAACAAACCTTGTAAAATATCCATGGAAAATTGTTTGATTACATAATTACATGTTCAGGAACACAAACAGTTCTCTAAAACCCTCTTATGTATGGCATTCAGTTCAAAATAGGTGATCCATGTTTAGTATTTCCCGTGGTAGGAAATCTAAGCTTGTTTTTAACAGATCAAGTAAACAAATGCTCTAAGGGGCTTATGATTCATGCCTTTTAAAACATGCCCTACCTTCCCGTTGCTTATTGGATCATTTACAAAGCAACAGGTATAGGGCTTGGTGAGCGTCAAGACCTGAGTGATCTGGGCAGGCCTGATGGCTCATCGGACTAAACGCCTCTTTAGGCAGAGAGCAGTGGCCAGGATTTGACCCCTACAGTGCCATGCCAGCCCCGCCCCCAGGGTGTGCTGAAACAATGACTAAGACTGGGCATGGTGGCACGTGCCTGTAATCCCAGTGCTTGGGAGGCTGAAAACAGGAGGATCACTAGGAGTCTGATCTATGTAGTGAGATCCTGTAGACCTAAAAAAAAAAAAGGACAAGTGATCATTGGCTGGCGTGATCACAGGACTAATGGACCTAGCTGGACTGTATTTCCCAAATAAATGTGGTAAATAGGGGAAGCCCCAAAGTCTCAGAGAAAGTAAAGCCCAAACAGATAGTTAATGGTGGGGCTGGATTTGGAAAGCAAGTCTTTTGATAGCTGGTATAGTATATTGAGCAGACTCTTTATTCTTTAGTATATCAGGTAGTTACTTGACACAATAATGCTGAGTAACAAATGGTCCCATGCCCTTATAACTGCAATTATTTAGGACCACATTTATGGTATGCAGGTCAAGTGTACCTCAACTATAACTGGGTTTATTTCTAGATCTAGGGGCTGGACTCCAGGCCTCATGCTATTGGTTGAATTCTTGTCTTCCTTTACCACTGCACAGGCCATGTAGTCTGCTCCATCTGCCTTAACCTATGGCTCAGAGTGGAGGGGAGTATTCTTCCATGAGGGTGAGCAAGGTACAACAAAGCTAGCTTGGTTGAGCAAGGGCGTTTCAAACCTCTCCTGACTTTTGGACCGCTAACATTCCAATGTCACTTGGGCAAGTCCCAGGGGCAAATCCAAGGTGAATGGATTGGGAAGTCCATTCACCCACCATGGAGCATCATGAGGGTGGGACATAACTCCTGCCTCCAGAAGCAATGGCTTGCGTTCCCAGGGCCAGAGTCCCAGTGGCTAAGGGGGCCTGGATTGGTGGCTGCCTTTTGCCCAGAGATTGAGACCAGCTCTTCTGCTCCTACTGAGTCCTTTATGTATGAACATTTTTTATTATGAAAGTGCTCATAGAGTAGTAGAGAGAGTAGCACTATACAATAAGCTCCTATAATTCCATTTCTTAGATTTAACATTTTTTTCTGTGTTTATTAGTAGCTACCATGCCATTATTATCCCAGTATTGACATTTAATTGCTTAATAGCTACTCTTAATTTCCCCATTGTCTCCACAAAGCTCTTATACAACTGTGTGTCTGAATTGGCATCCCAGCAAGGCCCACACAGGGCTTATGGCGTGTCTTGCAAGACTCCATCACTAGCTTTTCTCCTCTAAAATCTGCCATTTAATTGTTAAATTCATATGGACATTCACTCCCACAGCCTGGTTTGGCTGACCATGTCTTTGTGGCAGCAGTATCCTGTGCTTCTCTTCTTCATTTTCCTGTAAAGTGGAGCTGGATCAGAAGGCTCAAGTAGACTCAGGCTGGGTGTTGAGGGGAGAAAGGAATGCCGTTGACTTGTGGGTTCCCACTGGAAGGAATACTATGAGGCTGCCTTACTGTTAGGGTTACGATCGATATGTAGATAGAGGTGGTATCAGCTTGACCTAGTCTGATGCTCTCTGTGAGAGCATTTCCATTTTTTTTTTTTCCATTTTTTCTTTTTTTGTAGCTGGTGAATAGCTAGATCTAGTTTATCAACAAGCATTCAGTGTTGATCATCCATGTGTACACTAATATCCTCATTTCTTCTGCTCATATTAGCTCTAATTCTCCAGAGGGGAACTCTCTTACACAAACTATCTGATAATCCAGTGATTTTACACAGCAAAAACATGGTAAATGCTTCTTTTCCCTCTAAATGTGGTCAGTGAGGATTTTTTTTTTAAAGAAAGATATCATGACTAAAGGATTTTCAAACTATCTGATGTACTTCAATCTATTTCAGTCATTATTCTTCTTGACAAATAAGTGTCCCATCTTTGGCCTATGGTGGTTCATTCACATTGCTTCTTGTGGCCGTTTTTTTTTTTTTTTTGGCAAAACCGGGGGTTGAACTCAGGACCTTGTGCTTACCAGGTGAACACTTATTCCACTGAGCTATCTCCCCAGCATCCTGTACATTTTTTGTTTCAGGGCTAGAATCAGTCATTCCCCCAGTGAGCCCTGGGTTTGTGTTGTGGGAAATGGTACTGAGAGACCACAAGCTAGACAGCAAGTGTGCTTATTGCTGTTAAGGCATCATTGCTCCTAAGACTTTTTAGTGGACTATGCTGAGGAAGAAACTGCTTTTTGAAAAAAACAAAGACAAAAACAAAAGCCGTGAGTTACACTGACATTCCAATTCAGTACATGGTAAAATTTTAACTTTTTCACTTTACATTTCTTACCCTAACTTCTTGAATGTTTGTGCATCCTCTCCCCCCCCCCCACTCTCCCATCTATTTATCTCATCCATCTATTTTCACACATAAAAATAGTTTCAAAATTCACACCAGCACTGCTACACAATAGATATCCAACCTAACACAGCTGATTTTTGTGTATTTTTTTCCCACCTGCAGAATATATAGTCAAAGCGGATTGTTCTATGGGCCCTTGAAACCATTTTTTAAAAAAACCATTTCTTACCAGGTGGCTGTACTGGCAATTTGGTGTAAACAAATGACGTAGAATTAGGTTCATTTTGTTTTCAGTTAATGTGTGCCTTTTTCTTTTTTCAGCACTGGGGTTTGAAACACAGGCTAGGCGAGCCCTCGACCACTGAACTTTACCTCCAGCCCTTTTAAAGCTTTTATTGAGACAGGATCTCATTATGTTGCCCAGGCGGGCCTTGAACTATGATCCTCCTGCCTCAGCCTGTTGAGTAGCGGGGATTATAGGAGCATGCTACCATGCCTGCTTCAAATATGATTTGAGAAATCTTTAGTGATTCTTCGACTTTTTAAAATTTACCTATCCCAAGCAACACTAGTAATCAAGGCACTTTCAGTGAGTTCTACACTCAGTTATGTTTACTTTCTTTAGTTTTATTAGTTTTGGAATTTCATCGATTATTTCTTTCTGAAGAACATCAGGAAAGGCATGTGCATATATTCCTGCATTCTACAAAGTAATAAACTGTCCATCTACTTTGGCAGCCCATTTTTTTACTTAACAATATGTGTTAGAAGTTATTTCACAAGGAGCTCTCACTCTTATCTAGCTGCATAATGCTCCATTGACTCGATGTACATGGTTATCCAGGCTGGGGAGAGAGCTTGGCTGTCTAAGCACCTGCCTGGCAAGCACAAAGACCAGGGTTCAATTCTTGGTACCATATGCTGTGCTGTGCTGGCCCAGCGTTGAGCTGGCTGACACAGGTGAATCATAGTTATTGAAATGATTTTTTCCCCCCATATTGAGAATTAAACTCAGGGCCTTCACACTGAGATATAGTTCTAGCTCCTTCCCAAACTCCTTTTTGGAGACCAGGTCTCACCAAATCACCCACTCTGGGGTCAAATTTGTAATCCCCTGCCTCAGTCTCCCAGAATGAGTGGTATCTGGTACGTACCTGTACTACAATTGTGCTCTGCATGAAGAGTGATGTCTGCAAAGTATCAGAGAAAGGGCTTGGCAAGAATGCGCATCACCCCTCCTTACTTGAAACCCCAAAGCAGACTGGTGGCCTAGTTATACCACTGGCTCGCCGCTGGGGATGGCTATTGGTACAGGCCCCTGCTTTGCACTGGAACAAGTACTCTAGGCTGGGCTTCATGGGCCCTCTGCTTTCCACTACATTAGGCTCAAGTGTCGCTTTGCAGTAGAAGTGATTCTGTGGTCTTTGCCATGTGGGTTCCCTTCCAACTAGAGAGCTGTAATCTGGGGAAAGAGGGGCCCATTCCTGATCTGGGCTGGGCTTGGGGAAGCTGAGCTGCAGGAATGAGGCTGGGAGGCAGCCCTAGGGTTCCTCTGAGCACTCACTGGGTATTCACACTCTCAGACCTCCAGCAAGCCCATGGCCCAACCTCAGCTCTGCCGGCCCCGGGCAGCTGAGCAGAGGAGCCAGGTGGCACCTAGCTCCCCACAAGCAGGTTTTCAGGACCTCCCCAGGCCCTGGGAGGATTTCTGATACTCATCTTACCTGACAAAATTAAATTATCATACACAATGAAAACTATACTATGCTGGAAATGCTGCTTTCCTACTGAATTCTGAGTTTTAATGATTATTCTCTGGTAGTGCTTTTTGCATGGAGGAGGCAGGAAACCTTGCAAGCCACTGTGTGCGTGTGTTGGGTGGGAGGATGAAGAGCTCTGGGGACAGGGACAGACAGGAGCAGAGAAGCTGAGCTGCAAGGAAAGAAAACAGTGAGAGGCCCGTGGAAAATAGCGCCTGCGTCACTCCTTGGCTTTAGGCAAGGCGGAGAGATGTGGAACAAGCCCAAGTGCCTTCTGGTACAGGGCGGTGGGCTGGGCCAGCGGCTGCTGGGATGGGAAGTAGGGGGCTCAGCGCTAGGGGACAAGGATCCCCAGGCTGGCCTTGGTGTCTTCCTTCCCATTTTCTGATAGTGGCAGTAAAGCAGAGTAGTACAACAGCACCTGCTTCAGAGCCGGATCGTCCACCTCCAAGTCTGGGCTCCATTGTGCACTGACTGTGTGAGACCCAGAGAGGACCAAGCTGGAAGGACCAAGAAGGCCACCCAGGCTCCCATCCTGGTTTTAAAGAGGACATTGCTGAGGACCTGGGTGGGGAAGAGCTCTCAGCAGTCCTAGGAAGCAGAGCTGGATCCTGAACCAAGACTTTTTTTTTTGCTTCTTTGTTTTGTTAGCATATGTTTGTGCTACATATTAATTACATTTGTAGGGCTGATGCAAGGTCCTGAGTTTGGTTCCACATATGGGGGAAAAAAAAAAGGAAGGAAGCTGCCATTTGTATTTGGGAATTAGTACTGTGTGGCCCACCTGAGTACTCCATATCATTGTAACTCTCAGGCATCAACAACATCCACTGACCAATTCCCCACTTCACCACTCATGCCCTGGACCACCCATCATTCATTCACATGTTCATTGACTCCTCATTGATTATCTGTTCATATAATCCATTGTATCTACCAACCGATCCCTTGTCCGTCCACCCACCCACCCATCCATCCATCTCCTGGCCCAGTCGTTCCTTATCTGCCTATTTACCCACCATCCTGTCCATTGTCCACGTATCCTCTCACTTATCCACACATGGAGGTGTTCACCTAGCCACACCACCCCTCTCATCAACCTGGGAGAAACGACGGCTGGGTGTGTAAGTGCCGCACTTGCTATCTGCTACGCAAATCTACAATTATTACTTCTAAGCCTTTTGCTTTCAGTTCCAATCTAAGTTTTACTGAGTCACTCTTAAGCTCACAGTGTTATCTTAAGCTCTGTTGGGTATGGGTAAAGATTCAGAAGACATAAACCGTAAAATATTTCTTCCTAAGGAAATATGACAACTAAAATTCTGTATCATTTTAATGGATTTTTTAATTCTCTTTAGAAAAGAAAAAGGGAATATGACAGCTAAATGTAATTCAAGACCATAGATTAAATCCTGGACTGTGAAAATTAAAAATGATATCATCGGGACAATTGAAGACATTTTAATATGCTCTGTGAAGTAGAAAATAGCATTATTACTGGACTATTTTAATTTTGATAACTGTACTATGATTATATAAGAGAATGTTCTTTTTTCTTGGGAAATTCCCACAGGGTAAAAAAAAAAAAGAATGATATCTTCAACTTACTTGCAAATGATTTCAGAAAAAATTTACATATATTATATATATAATGCATATATAATAGGGACTCAGAGAGAGACTGAATGGGGCAAAAACAAGCCTGAGAAATCTGGGCCAAGGATATAGGTAGCTCTTTGTACTATTACAAATTTTCTGTCTATTTGACATTATATACAGTCAAAAGTTGCCCTCTAAATCCACAGTCCTTTTCTCTTGGAGTTTACATCTAAAGACGGAACCCCAAATAAATGAACATTGAGACAGCAAAACTTGTGAATCTACAGGTGTCTGTGTCCCCCACTTCACCCCCCAGTCTGCACACAGCTCAGGGGGACAGAGGAAAAGAAGATTGGGGGAGGGGAAGAGCTAAGCTTCAGGGCATGTGAGAATTGGGGAGAGGAGAAAGTCTCCAGTGGGTTATGAGTTTGATTTTCAACAATAAAATTGAGAATTGAAATGTCTTCCCACAATTTCCTTTGCATGCTGGACTGTGAGTCTTCACAAAGACTCACCCACATGGAGCCCATTGCTTTATTCAGGTTACGAATGTTCCTTTCATTGGAAGACTGACAGAGATAGTGGGTGATCTGTAGGTGACATCTGGCTGTGGGCATCCAGGGGCTAAAGAGTAATGACACAGACCGAGCATTTATGGAGCACTACACAAGGCTCTCTAATGCACCCCTTCCTTTCACTTAATCTACATGTGTTTCACTTAACATTATTGGAAGGAGACTGAGTAACAGAGAGATTGCCTAAGCCAATCTGATGAAAATTGGCAGATCCAAGAATTACATGACTCCAAAGATCCTCCAGTGCCCCACTGCCTTGGGAAAGAGCATGCTCTAAGGATCCATTAGTGAGAAAGAAGCTGGGGGTGGCTAGGAGGAGGCGGCCTTGTGTTCCAGGCTCAAGAGAAATGTACTAGCCCGGATGGGCCCTGGTAGAAACAGGAGAGAAGCCAGGCCTTCCTAGTCTTATGTGGCTACCCCTCCGAAGGGCAGCAGGGGCCCCTTCATCTGAGTGACTCTCCTCAGAGGTGGGAGCAGCTTCCTCCTCTGTGGCACCAGGCACATTGAAATTCAGGGAGAAGGATTTGTGGCTCTGCGTGGGCAGACTCCAATTGTGGACCTGCCAGCTGCAGCTTCCTGTTCTCTCCTGACACAGGATGGGGGAGGCAGCCCCCCTTCATGCAGACTGGATGATTACTGAGCTCACACCAGCTGCTCAGTGACTCCAGCCCCCTCTGCTCAGAGACTTGGGCTGCAGCCTCACCCACTGGCCAGCCAGACCCCAGGCAGGGCCTTCCTGATGGACAGGGGCTTAGTGAGGCAAGGCCAAGGTCTGGAGGAAGAGCTCAAGGTGAGGATGCGGGCAGCAGTCAGTGTCAGAGCAGAGTCCCACAGAACTCAGCAGAGCAGCCATGGGATTGGCCTGATTGGTCCAGGGCTGTGTTTTCTGTCCCTGGAGCTGGACTATGGAGAGGTGCTACAGAATGGAAGAGGCCTGGGTCTCTGAAGATCAGCGTGGGGGACAGCTTGGCTCCATCCCTAACATCCACTGAGGACCAGTGTGAGCGGTGGTCTGTGACATGCCTGGACCACAGCAGTTACTTCCTTAATCTCTTGTCTGAACCAGCAAGGTGTTGTACAAAGAGAACTCCCCTCCTAGCTCTGCCACCAATTTCTCTGCCACTGTGGACCTCCATGCTCTTGACCTCAGTTTCCCCACCTGCAAGAAGAGAGGATCAGTTAGTTGATTTCCAAAGTTCCTTCTGGTCTGTGGTTCAATTTTCTAAATATAAGGAGCAATCCTTGAGGCATGAAGCCCAGTCAGATATTTGAGAAAATTCCCAAATTTATGAGAATAAAGTGGACCCAGGTGCAGCACGCAGGTCTCTAATCCCAGGATCCGGAAGGGAGGCTAAAGAAGAGGCTGGCAGGTCAGAACCCACCAAGGCAATTTAATGATGATGAGATTTTTGTCTCAAGAAGTCTGGGATAGGGGCTGGGGAGATGGCTCAGTGGAATAAGCGCTTCCCTGGTGGTCACAGTGCACAGCAGGTTGGCTAATATGACTAAGAAGCGCTCTGGAGTAGCTCAATCACAACCTGTCAATCACAACCTGTCAATCATCACAACCTCCACGGTGCTCTTTCAATCTTGACAATTCAGTGAATCGTTCAGAAAAGAGGCTAAATAAATACATGGAAAACACAAAGTTGGATGGGCTAACTCATAGATGGACACAGACTGAGGGATTCAGAGTCTGGAAGGCAGGAGACGGGGACAAAGGCAACAAAGGAAACCGAACCAAGGCCAATTTAAGTGCTGCAAAATTTAAGGGCTGGAGGAGTTTGTCTTGGCTCAAGCACCCAGCAAAGGCTGTGCCAGGACAGTGTGGGCATTCTGCTGACCGCTCGGGGAGCTGGTGTTGGACCATGGCTGCCCAAACCACATACATCCGACGCTGCAGAGCATTGCCCGAGGGACCAAAGAAGAGCGAGGAGGCCTCGCATCCGGAACAGTCATCCCTGGGCTCTCTTGCTCTGCACAGGAGAGCACTACTGCTTTGGAACAAGGGTCAGAAAGCTTGTGCCACAAAGGGCCAAGAATAAATACAAGGTATGATCAAATTACATGGTGACTGTTTAAGTTTTAAATATTTTATTACAGTAAAAGAAAAGGCCCCACCATCTCCCTCAGAATACTCTCTCTTGCTTCAAAGACATCTCTCCCCTCATTCCTGCAGTTCTGAAAGGACTCTTTCACGAGTGTCTTTACAAGGCGTGACTAAAAAATATGGTGAATCTGGCAACTGAGACCCGTCCTGCTGAAAGGTAGTTTCATACAAACATTACGGCTTGTCCTCGTCCACCGTATTCACTGGACCTGGCAGTGTGACTTCTAGCTCTTCTGCAAAGTCAAAAGGACATGAAAAGAAATGTTTTGAATCAGTTTAAGACATTGAGGCAGCCATGACAGTGCATGTAACACTCATACAAAAGAGGATTTCTGGAACTGCTTTAGAAAGCAGCAAGATGAGGGGTTCACAGTGTGGAGGAGATATTTCAAAGAGAATTCATGGTAATAAGTCTTTCATTGGCATAGTTTTTAAAATTTAAATATCCACCATATATTCCAATTATGCCTCATGTTTTAAGATTTCTATGGGTCACATAGTTTCTTTTGCCACCATAGAACTTCGCCTTTAGGTCACAAATGCAGCTGCAAGCAATGGCAAATGAATAGATTGACTGTGTTTTAGTGAAACTTTATTTACAATAACAGGTGGTGGGCCAGACTTGGGGCCTAAGGCTGTAGTTTGTCCTCCTTACTTTAGAAAAAAGATGACAGCAGAAATGACAGTTCTGAGATGTGTGGAGGCCATAGCCCTGGCTGGCACGGTAGACTGAGGCACGCCCACTCCCTGGAGTCTCAGGGGGAAGCCGTGGAGGGGGGAGTTACCGGGAAGCTGATTTTTATTTGTGCCAAGGACGATCCCGTGAATCACTGCAAGGGGAGTTCTGCAGCATCAGAGGCTGCAGGTGGAGGAATTGGGCCAGGTCTCTGCCACTCAGTCCCGCTCTGGAGTAAGTGGTCCTTTGTCACGGTGGCCACCCGGTCTTCCCATCCTCCCTGTGCAGGGCTAAGCCCGTTTGTCTGCCTACACATTGCAGCAAGAATGCTACGTGGGTTGCAGCTGCGGTCCCTTTGATTATGAAGTTCTAGGAGCAGGGGAGACGCTGGGAGGGCTGACTGGCTTGGAGAATGCTGGGCAGCTATGCACCCCCACACGGGTGGCAGAAAGCTGGCTCCTCGCATGGGGTGCTCACGTGCTCTCAGACCTGGCTTAAGGGTCCTCCTCTACCAAAATGGCAGGAGGGGTCAGGTGAACATTAGCTCTGGTCCTTTCTAGCCCAGGCATCTTGGACCCTGGGCGTGGCCAGGAGCACACGACCCTTCAGCACTCTTTCCTGGTCCCAGGAGGGAGGCTCAGGAACAGGAGCAGGTCCTCCAGGATCCCATCACCTTAGCTCTGGAAGGTCATGTGTGACCCTGCTATAAGCCCAAGAAGTGGGGTGCTGGCCACCAGGCTTTGGTTTCAAGGGACAAAAATACCAAAGTAACTGGCTCTCTCTCTTTTTGTATTTAGTACAGGGTCTATAGGTTCTCACTATGTAGATTGGACTTGTAGTGATCCACCTGTTTACAGCCTCCCAAGTGCTGGGGATTACAGGCAAGTGCCACCATGCCCAGTCTCAATCACCATCTCAGTGTGCTGGGGTGGGGGGGGTCTGCCACTGTAGGCCCAGGGATCAAACCCCCGACCCCTGTGTCTGCCTAAGCAGGTGCTGTAATCCACCGAGCTACTTGGCTGGCCCTTTAACTGACTCCTTTGCAGCAGAGGAGCAACCAAATAAGCACCAGGGCACAAGGCACAACTCTGAGTCACTGACACAGCTGCTCAGGTCAAAGAATCCACAAATCACTTAAAGGTTGAAAAAACACATCTATTATCTTAACAAAAACGTTTGGTAGCAGAAGGCCCAATGTTGTTCTCTGTTGATTGGACCAGAGGGAGCACTAGATCCAGGGCAGCCAATCGGTAGCTTGGAAGGCAGCCAACGGGATGGTCTAGAGGGAGAGTTCTGTCCAATCATGTTGATAGTAATTAAGAGGTTTCTCTTTGGAAAAACTGAGCCAGAGATTTGGAAGAATTGTGAGACAATATACAGAGGGACCGGGAAACAAAAATTGCACTGAAGGCAGCGTGCAGGAGGAGACTGAGCCTCAGGGTTTAAAGCCAGGGACGAGTGAGGAGCAAGCAGAGCCAGCCATCTTTAAAGCCATGAACAAAAGATGCGTAGAGGTGAAGCAGGCCTTCCCCAGCCCTATGCTCATAAACCTGTCTGAGTCCTCACCGTGAGGTCCTGCCAAGTGACCAGGTGGCTGAGCTGTTGCTGCCTGTGCTGCTTCCACAGTGTCCTTACTGGCCAGCCTCTCACCACCACTTGAAAGGCCCCGAGGAGAGTGACGAGGCCCTGGAATTCTGAAGCAGTGTCTTGCAGGATCGGGGCGGGCATAAGCCAGGCTCCCTGGGCCAGGGCTTCTTTTCCACTTCCTAAGGGAGGATGGGGAGGTTGCTGAGAGTGGCACCCAGCTCTCTGGCCTCTCAAGCTTCGCAGTGGCTTCCTTAGGCCAGGGAGCTTTCCCTGGGCCTGAACAATGGAGCACTGGCCAGACAAGACCAGACATTAGCCCAAAGTGGTATCAGGAAGATACCAACAGCTGACATTGCCCTCTGCCCTGGCTTAAACCAAGTAATAAGGATTGAAGACAGAGGGAAGGGAGGTGCAGGGAGGACCTGTGGGGCCTCCGGAGTATGGTTGTGTGCTGTCTTGCTTCCTCTCTTCTGTTTGCATAGCCCCCATTTCTTTAGCAGCCCCTGAGTTTCTGAGCTGAGGAAACTGGTCTCCAGTCCAGGGCCAGAGACTGCTCCTTACTGTGTGTACTGGGAAAGCTATGGCACCTTCCTAGGTCTCCACTTGCCCATCTACAAAGTGGGGATGACCATAGTACCCAGTGCCCGGGGAGGGGGTGGGCAAAGTGAGCTCACAGGCATGAAAACCCAGGAATGGTCCCTGGTACCTCGCACATGCCAGCGACATCAGCAGCACCCACAGCCACTGGGGCAAGGATCCAGGGAAGGCAATGGGAATGGAGGATGCAGAGATAGGAGAAAAGGAGACAGAGGGAGACACTAAAAGGAGGGAGAAGGGACTGAGAAGGGCAGAGGGGAGGCATGGGGCCTACTGGGTGCTAGTCCTTATTTTGCTAGCTCAAGGCTCACTTTCTTTTTCTTTCTTCCCCCATATGATCTGCTCAGAATTCTGAGGAATTCTGTTTCCACCCCCAGTAGTTGCCATGGTGATGAAAAATCTGGACCCAGTGGAAAGTTCTCTGTGCTCTTGGCAACGAGGCTGCAGCACCCTGCCTCCTGCCTGCCTGTGCGTGGGCGGCCAGCTACAACTGCTGCCAGCACTTGGGGCCGGCCACTCTGCGTGGAGAGCCAGCCCTACCCCCATAATATCTAGGGTGGGAGCCCCGGTATCTCTGGCTCCTGGAGCCCTCAGGGGACCTCTGAACTGCCCGTGTTTTACAGGTGGAACACAACAGGGCTGTTGACTTGTCCAAAGCTGTCCAGGCTCCTGATGCCTGTAGGATCTCTTTCGTGGGTGCGAAGTGAGTCTGGAGGGCACGCACCCCGGAGGACATCGCAGCTGCTGAGAGCTGCAGCACGCCGCCACGGCCCCAGCACGCCGCCACGGCCCCTTGTGCTCTCCCAGACCGAGTGGAGGTGGGTTGCTATGGACTGAGTAGCTGTGCTCCCTCAGGCTCATGTGCAGGTACCCTAACCCTCAATCTAATAGAATTTGGGGGTGGCTACTTTGAGAGGTGATTAAGACACGAAGGTGGAGCCCTGATGGTGCAATCAGTGCCCTTGCAAGAACAGACATGGGAGAGATGATTTCTATCTCCCCACCATGTAAGAGAACTGCACAAAGGTAACATGTGCAAGCCAGGAAGGGGACCCTCCCCAAACACCCCCCATGTTGGCACCCTCATTCTGAACTTCTAGAACATTGAGACATAAATGCATGCTGTCTAAGGCATCCTGTCTGTGGCTGACAAAGCAGACAAAGACAGTGGGTGTGGTTTGTCGGGGTGTTGGGCTTGCTCCTTGCTGAGGGCTCCAGTTTTCACGGAGAGTTAGGAGGTCACAAGGCCAGGCCTCAGCTGCCTTCCTGTCAGGGCTCCATGCCATAAATTTGCTCCTCCCCTCCTTTCTTTTCTCAGCATTCTGTTCCTTGATCCTCAGGGATTTTCTGAGCAGAGGCCAAGTTATCCCCTTCAAATGCTGGTTGGTATTGCTTTAACCTGGAATCTCCAGGTTCATCTTCCAGTTATTTTTCTGTTGTGGGCCCCCTGTGGGAGGGTCTTAATGTTTATGTTCTCCAAGGTTCATGTGTTCAAACTGAATACCCTGTGATTCATTGGAAGCTGTAATTACATCTAAAATGTAATCCAAATAAAATCTACCCCTAGAGAAAGGACCAAACTTCAGAGACTCTTAGGGCTTATAGGCTTCATCTCTATTTTTTTGGCAATAGCTTCAATCAGTGGCTGTGTTGTGTCTGACCCCACAAGTCACTTGCAGGCCCCAAATCTACCTCCTTCCCTGCTGTGTGATTACACCAAGAGGGCGGAGCCTCTTGTGTAGAGGATTAGTATCATTGTTTTAAAGAGACCCTGGAGAGCTGCTTTGCTCTTTCTATTATGTAAGAACCCAGTGAGTTCTTCAGCTCCACTAAAGTACAGGAAAGCCAGTCACCCAATCCGCTAGCACGGCACCTTGGTCTTGAACTTCCTGGCCTCTAGAACTTCAAGAAATCAATTTCTGTTGCTTATTAGCCACCTGGTTGGTGGAATTCTGTTATAGTGACCCCAGTTGACTAAGACAACATGGCTTCAAAACCTTTAAGCAAATAGTTCTTGTTATGTAAGTACACACAATGGACTTTTTTTCTGAGGAGTACTGGCGATCAAACTCAGGACCTTGCACTTGCCATGCACGTGCTTATGCTGCTGAGCTATATCCCCAATCCAATGGCCTATTTTTTTTTTTTTTTTTTTTTTGGTGGAACCAGGGATTGAACCCAGACCCTTGCACTTGCCAGGGAAGTGCTTATTCTACTGAGCCATCCCTCTGGCCCCTCAATGGCCTATTTTTTAAATCATCAAAATATTATAGTATCCAGCTTCCACTGACCTAGCAGCTGACACATGGGACTCTTCAGGTCTTGATGTGGCCATGTGGTGGATACTTGGGACACTTCTCCAAAGTGCATGCAGACTCTAGCTCAAAGCCTTTCATTTCCAACCCTTAGGACCGTTTTAGAGGAAGGATCCAGGATTGGGGACCAATGGAATTCCCCAGGGTCACACGCTAACAGTGATATGCTCTGTGTTATCTTGGGCCTCTGGCCATGGACACACTGAGGCTAGATTGGGCCACATCACACTTTTCATCCATGATAAAAATCTCCCATGGGATGACTTCCTCCAACAGCCTGGATATTTTGAGATGATGAAAGAGCTTTGGGGTTCTTGCAAGAATGCAGATCTTGGAAGGACGGAACCTCCTACCATGAGTCTGATGATACCATTTGGACAACACAACCACTGACTGAAGCTATTGCCTAAAGAAAAGAGATACAGCCTACCAGCCATAATAGTCCCTAGAGTTTGGATATTTCTCTAGAGGTAGATTTTATCAACTGTCTCCATTACATGAGAGCATAAACTGTCATCTAGAGAAGAGAAGTGATGGTATCACCAGGGTATGGGGACAAGTTTCAGAATCGCTTTTCTGAGTTGTAGTCTTGTCATCTGTAAATGGGCATTTATTCCTTCACCAAATCATGCACTAATTTGGCGAAGGACCATGCCAAACTCTTCTTAACAAAGAACCTGACAGCATAGTCCTGACTTAACCAAATGCTGGGAGCAAACTATATAAAGCTATTCCTTTACCCCAGGCCATCTACCACTCATTCATTTCATTCATGAATTCATCTATTTGCACAATGTTTATTGTCACTGTAAATATGTTAGGGACACAGCAGTGAAGGAGGTAGATTTGGAGCCTACAAGTGACTGGTAGGGTTAGACATTAATCACTGCATATTATAACTGGAAATACAGGACCCTATGTGAACTAAAAGGGGGAGAACTTCCTTCAGTTTTGCACAATCCAAGAAATCCTCTTGAGAAGATGTCAACTCCACCAAGACAACCTCAGAGAAACATGTTTAGTGTAAGGAAATGAGGTAAGGTCAGAGTTCCCAGAAGTGGAGACAGAAAAGTATAACCTGGAGGGCGAGAAGGAGAGACAGGTTCTTTGGGGCCTGGAGATTCCACTTCCCAAAGGAACTGTGTCACTCAAGCAAGGATCATGACGTGGTTCAGGACCATGGAGAGCTCCATAAACCCCCATTGAGCCAGGGGACAGAGTATCTGGGAAGAGGAGAGAAGGGAGACAGGAGCTTTGTGCAAACTGGATTTTATTCTGAATGGATGGGCATCATGGTAAGTTTCAACCAGAGGAAAACCATGACCTGATATATTTAGACCGCCTTTGTATGGATCAGTTTTCTGTTATTGGAACAAATTTCTGATATATATCAATTTAAAAAGAAGAAAGGCTTATTTTATCTCACAGTTTCAAGGTTTCCATATAGGGCTGATTGATCCCATTGGTTTGGGGCCTGCTGTGACAGAGAGGAAGAAGGGCTGGAGTTTTAGTATCCCCTTCCTGGAAGATCTCTCTCTCTTTTTTTTGGAAGGTCTTTCATAGGCTCCACTTCTTAAAGGTTCTGCCACTTCCCAATAGTACCACAGGCTAAGGACCCAGCCTTTAACACAGGCCTTGGGGCTCACTTATGCCAGTTCCTGTGTTGAGGACAGATTACAAAGAGCTGATTAAGAAGATGCATCAGTTACTCAGATGAGAGAGGCAGGCAGTGTGGCCCAGGCCAGGAGCCAGGCACATGGGACAAGTCAGACTCAGGAGGTTCAGAAGGCAGGAAGAACAGTGTACAGATCTCACCTCACTGCTGATGAGGTACATGGTGGAAGAGGAGTGAAGGGTGACTAGAAATTTTTGCACCGATCATCTGGAAAGATGGAGCTGCCGTTCATGGAGATGGGAAAGAACAAGTATAGGGGTGGGGCAGGGGCTGGGATTCAGTATTTGGCTTGAGATGCTGACTGCATGTCCCAGAGGAGACCTGGAGGAGGCAGTTAGAAACACGCTTCTGCCTTTATAGCACAGAGTGGCTCCCAGGGGATGGCCCTGTAAAGGCTGCCTAGGCCAAGCCCTCTCAGGACTGGGGTTCCACATACCTTTCCAGTAGTGCTGACTTAGGTCCCAAAGTTGGTTGACAGCATCTACCAAGGCAACCTCTGTGTGTCTGAACAGCTTGAGCAAGGTTCCACCTATGCTGAGCAGATTTCTGTCCTAGGGTTCTTGGGCCACAGGGATAAATGTAGATGAGGGACAGACACTAGGGTCTCAGATTGTAAGTGACGGGGATGTAGAGTAGATCTGAGGAGTCAGTACATATCTGCCACAGTCCTTCATGAGATCTGGTGTTATCAAGACCTCTAGGCTCACGGCAAAGCCCCTGTTCTGAACTGGTTCCAGTGGGCTCCTGCAGCTGCTACTGAGCCCTCTACCTGGTCATGTCAGGTACTGACGGAGACTGAGAATTTATCAAGAGAACAAGACAAATGCTTGGTTCAGTACCTGGTACAGAGAAACGGCTAGCAACTAACCAAATGAAGAGAGAAAGGGATTCCAAAAATTCCCTGTGAATCTTCATGTTCCCAAACCATCTCCTCTCTACCGTAAGCATGCTAGATCCTCTTCTCCCCATGATGAGTATAGTCCTGTCCATTTTTGGAAAGGTAATGGCCAGGGCAGAGTCTTGAGAGAAAGCACAGCCCAGTATTGGGGCAGTGGAGATTGATGCCACATAGTTGGAATTCAAATATAAGCCCTGCAGCATGACTGGGGGCAAGTCCCCAAGGCCCTCTGTGTTTAGGTGTCCTCCTCTACAGAGGAGGGATGGCAAGAGGACATATTCTGCAGACTTGCTGGAGCTGAAGTCTGGATGCAGTGAGTGCTCAAGAAATGTGACCATTTGTCATCACAGCCGGGACCCGCATCCCACCTAGCCTCAGCCTCTTCTCAGCACATCCCAAAGGTCTACCCCAGTCACCAGGTCTGTTCCAGTCCTGAACTCAGACAGTGTCACATGACAAGGAAGAATGGAGGGGCCAGACAACGTCTCAGACTCCACAGCCAGCCCGGTGTCCACTCAGCCAGAGGCCCAAGGTCTGGCTGAAGACATAGACATTTCCAGGAGATGGGGCTGGGGGTAGGGGTCAGCATAGGGACCTAGGGCTGGGGCAGGAAGCCGAGTACTCAGGCAAGACTGAGGGGTGTCATGGAGAGATGGGTTCTAGCAGGAAGAGGGGAAAGAAACCAAACAGCCCCCAGAAGGGTTGCCAAAGCTCTGGCCATCACCTCCTGGCTATTCCATGGGTGTCACCTCCATACCCCTCCTTCTGTGCTGTGGGCCCCCAGCTGCAGCACAGAATCCATTTATTGAGTCAGCAGCAGCTGGCACAGCCTTCTTTGGGTCTCTCACGTCCTGCTCAGTCCCCATTCCCATTCAGCAGCCCCTTGGAGCCTCAGTTTCTGCTCTTGTCTGACCACCCCTATAGTGTGTCCTCAGTTCTCTGGGACTCAGGCTCCTGAAATGTCCAGTGGGAATTTCCCTCACTGAAATGTAGGTCCCCGCCAGCCAGGGACATTAACTGCCTGTTTGCTATGTATCCCACAGCCTGTAATAGAATCAGGTACCCGGTGTTTGTGGAGGGTTTTGAAAGTGAATGAATGAATGGACAAACGAATGACGGGCGCCCGGCTTTGGTCTGAGGGCAGCGGAGTTCATAGGCAGAAAAGCCCAACGTGGGTCTCTGCACCAGCTCCGTGTGCCCACTGGCAACTGTCTCCTTCCAGAAGCCTCAAGGCCTCCGGCTCGCTCTGACACTTTCCAGCTCCAGAGTCATTGCCCTGACCACCCAAAGGGGATACCTTGGTGTCAACAGCACAGCACCATCCCTCCTGCTGCCTCTGCCTCCTCAACAGCACTCGGTGCCACCCTATGCCTCCATCCTACCTCCTTTGCCACAGCCAGGCCACCTCATTTCTGCCTCTCTACTCGCCACAGTGACTTCCTTACTGGTCACCTTCAGCTACAAGCCCAGCCTCCAGTGGCCCATCCTCTGCCGCTGCAGGGTGCTCATTCTTCCAGGGCTCCACTGGCCTCGGGACTGAGTCCCTGTTTCTCGGCATGGCCTTGGGGACTGGACTTCTGCTTCTTTCGCCAGTATCCCTTCTCTCCACTCGCATGGCCTCTTCTTCCTCAGTAGCCTGTCTTGTATTTAGGAACCTCCACACTCTTTCATGCTTCTATGTCTCTGCCTGCTCCATCCCTTCAACCTGAACGCCCTCCATGCATGAAAAGCCCCCTCTCTTCACCTCTCTCAAGAAAACCCAGGAAAATCCCTGACCATCTCCTTGTGACTTCCACCACTCCTCTTGAATAGATCTACTGTGTTGCGTTTCTGAAGCTGTACCTTAAGGTTCTGGAGTGTCTTGCCAATGAGATATTTCCAGGAGAGGCTCATGGTTTATTCAGAGTGCAAAATTTAGACACGAATATAGATGTGAATATTTAAATCTAAGCAGTATCCAGCTCAAGTAGGTGGTCACAATAACTTTATCAATGGGTGGATGGAAGGCTCGGAGGGACAGACAGGCAAAAAGGAACGCAGATGGTTGGATGGGTATGTAGAAGGAATGGGGATGGGAGAAAGAAGCGACTGATAGATGGGAGGAAGGAATGGCAGATACTGAGTAGAAAGGTAAAAGGATAAAGAATGGATGAATGGGGAAGGGAGGATGGAAAAGAGAAAGGAGAGGAGAAAGATTAATTGGATGGGATGGGGGAAGGGAAGGGAGGATGGAAGGAAGAAGTGATGGGTGCTTGGTAGGTAAAAGAATGGCAGGAAGAATGGGACAGAAGATAGGAGGAGGAATGGAAAGATGGAGGGATGAAATGCAGGATGTGTGGGTTAATGTGTGGATGTGACCTTTTTTATGCTCTTTGAGATGCTTAGCTTTCTCCTGGACTTGGGGTTCCCAGATAGCCCTATAACAGGTTTCAGCTGTCTTACACATTTTGACCCTAGACAATAAACCAACCAACCATTTTGTATTTATTTATTTATTTATTTATTTATTTATTTATTTATTTATGTCTTTTTGAGACAGGGTCTCACTATGCAGCTCAGGCTGGCCTTAAGCTCACTTTGTAACTCAGGCTGGTCTTGAACTCACAACAATCCTCCTGCCTCAGCCTCCCGAGTGCTGGGATTACAGGCATGCGCCACCACGCCCCGCTCATTTTGTATTTATTAAGAAAAAGTAGGGGAACTACCTGCTTGGGTCCCCCTCCTGTCCTTCTCTTGGACAGGAGCTTTCTTTCCCTCAATAAATCTATTCTGCTCATAAAAAACAAAAAAGAAAAGAAAAAGTAGAGGGCCAGCGAGATAGCTCAGCGGTCTAAAGTGCCGCTTAGGCAAGCTTAAGCAGGCGTAGGGGACTGAGATTCGATCTGGCGCCACAGGCCATACCAACCCCACCCTCAGGGTGGGCTGAGCTGGCACAAAAAAAAAAAAAAGAATCTGAGCACAATGGCACGTACATGTAATCTCTACTTGGGAGGCTGACGTAGGAGGATTGCCAAGTTCAAGGTCAGCCTGGGAAATTTAGCCAGACTGTCTCAAAGTAAAAATATAAAAAGGGCTCTGCAATGGCCTGGGCTCAGTCCTAGAGAGGGAGGGGACAAAGGAGGGAAGAAGGGAGAGAAGGAAAGGGGAGGAGGGAGATAGGCAAGATCAGTTTGATCAACAGTTCTAGGGCTTTTGTAAGAAATAGGGCTCAGAAGATGTGGGCAGCCTGGCTGGGCCTTAGCCAAGCCCTGCGGGCCCTGTGAGCTGTCAGCTTTCCCATGGGTGTGGAGCTCTGCACTCCCCGGCAGCCAACTCCGTGACCCCAGCAGCTTGTTCTGGGCAGTCCCCTCCTAGCCACAATCCTCACAGGGTTTTTCACAGAGCAAATGAGAAAGGGAAGTGACCTCGCCCTCAGGTTACAGCTGGGAAGACCTGGCAGAGCAGCTGCCTTCCCACCCCACACGTGACCTGGGCACGGGAACATCTGGCTGAGGGCCAGCTTCAGGTGTCCTGCCCAGTCAGTGACGCAGACAGGGTTCAGGCAGCACCACAGGGAGGTCCTGGCATGCAGAGGACCCCAGGAGAGGTGCATGAGCTGGTCAGGGGTCCCTCCTGGCACCCAGCGGGCGCGTGGATGGGTCCATGGCCTCCATTCTGGGCTCAAGGTCCAAATGCTGGCCTTTTGTCTGAGTCCCCAGTATTGTCCTCTGCTGGAGGCACTCGCGCTTTCTTTTTCTTTTGTTCACTCCCCCCCCACACTTATTTTTCTTTCTTAGCTCTTCACCCACTGGCTTTACTCATAAAGTTTCCAGCGATGCCTGCACACATGTGGTATCCACACAGCCTTTAGGCCCCTATACCCCAGCAAGGACCAGGAGAGGCCCCCCAACTCCTCTCCCATCTTAGCTTCTTCCCACACGCATGCGTTGCAGCCCCCGCTCCAAGACACCCCATGCTACTGCCCCTGGGCTCCCTCCCTCACCCCTCCTGGAACCTCCTAGCAGCCTATGGGGGAGGGGCTTGGGGTTCCTGTAACACAAACGTGCAGGGACCTAGCAGGGACAATGTGGCTCAGTTACTGCTGGAGGCATGAAGCTGAGAGGCAGGGAAGACTTCACTCTTCGGGTTCTGCCTGAGCTTGTAGGCAGGGCTGCACATCCTTGTCAGGTAGCCCCAGGATGAAGCATGGAGTTTTGCAACTACAATGTTTTCAGGGATTTCTCTCTCTCTCTTTCTTTAAAAACAATGCAGGGCTTTCTTTTCATGCTTCATGACCATAGTGACTGAAAAAAAAAATATGTGCTTTGGAAACCCAGGGAAAATTCAAGTTTCCAAGGAGGCGGCCGACAGGGAGGGCAGTGCAGATACGGTTGGGCAGTCCCAGCCGCAGCCATCCAGCCTCTGCGTGCCTCGCACCTGCTGCGGCTTCTAAAGCTGTCAGAGTCAAGAGTCTGTAGTTCTTTTTCTTCTTTTCCTTTTCTGGTACTAGGGATCAACTCAGGACCTTGCGCTTCCCAGGCAAGCACTTATGCCACTGAGTTATCTTCCCAGCCCCAGCCCCCCCCTTTTTTTTGAGGCTGGGTATTGCTATGTAGAACTAACTGGCCTTGAACTCATAGTGATATCCTCCTGCCTCCAGCTTCCTAGTGCTGGAATTATAGGCATGCACCACCATGCCTGGAGGAACTACAGTTTTTAGTTGTATCTTAGGATGCCTCCCTGGTCTTGTCCTCACTGGGGTTCCCCAGACAACAGTATGAAGGGATTCAGGGTATAACTGGAGGGGCTGTCATATTGACAGATCATGGAGAGAAACATATTTTTTACTTCTTCGGCCAGAAAAAGCTCTAGAAGTCTTTATGGAGAATGAGAGTATAAAATGTAATTGAAAATGTTGGTACAAATTAATATTGGAACTGTGTAAACACATAGCAAAAAATAATATTGTATGAGGATTTTCTGAACCTTCCAGCTTCATTTTCTTTTAAGCTACATTTCCAGATCGCCTCAATACTCTTGTCCCTAAAGCCACCCTCCACTCTGGCCTCCCATGGCCATCTCCACCAGCGGCAGCAGGAAACGAAGGTGCAGCTTTGTCTGTCACTCAAGCTGCCTGCATGCGACCCTAGAAAACAACTGCCAAGGCTGCTTCCAGCCTGGGGGCTGGGTCATGGCAAGCAGAGAGCCCCCTCTCCAGTGCCTGACCCACTTCACAGATTCCTCTGCCAGCGCCTTCCAGAGATCACCTGCCCACCCTTCCCACCCACCCCGAACGCTGCTCAGCTCCACGGTCCTGGCACCACGGTCCCAAAGGGCCCGGCACTGGGATTGTTCTGGAAGCCTGCCCCATTCAGTGTCACCATCCAAGCCACCCAGCTCACTTCTTTTTCTCTTCCAAAGTGCCCTAGGCACAGGCTGGGCAACTTGCCCTGATGGGCACAGTGCAAGCTCAAAGTTCAGGCTCTGGAGGAAGCCATACTCAGGTTTCCTCCCCAGCTTGGTGACCTTAGCCAAGTCACTTAACCTCTTGGAGCCTCAGTTTCTGACCTTTGAAAGGAGGGGATAATAGCAGCCTCTTCGGGGACTGTCACAGGATTGAGGAGGCAATGCATATAATGCCCTTTACACAGTGCCTGGCACGTAGCAGACACATAATGAACAGCGGCAGCTGTCGTTATTGTTACGTGGCCTGCTGAGATCACACAGCCAGCCGAAGCACAGAAAGCCCTGTGTCCCCATCATCCACACCGGCTCTGACTGCCCCTTTCCCTCTGCCCCTGTTTCCTCTTTGGCGGCCCCGCCCGAGCTGTTCCCATGAACTGACGTAGCTTCTGATTTCCCATCCGTGTGGGGAAACATGCGTCTTTCCTGGCCCCTCCCATAACCAGCGGGAACCCCGAGATCCAGGCCACAGGGCCTGCTCCCTTTGCAGTTCCTGCCTTTTCTGCCTTATGCTTGCAGATCTCTGCTTGGCAGACCACCTCCCTCAAATGACGAAAGGTGGGCTAGGAAAGCAGAGGATGTTGAGATCTTGCTGTGAGTCAGGGGCAAAAGGAACTCCCAGAGGTAGAGAGGACTCACCTGGCTGGTAGAGAGGACTGACCCTGAGTGCACCCTTTTACCTCTTAGGACTTCACTTTAGTCATCTCTGTGATGGGGGGAGTGGCACGAGCCTCCTGGGGGATCAGGTTCTGTCTCTTGGCTCTGAGGTTGATCCAACATCACACCTCTAGGTGACCCTGAGCGGCTCTGTCCCTTCTCTGCACTGCCTGCGCTATCCTACGGTGGGGATGCATGTACAGGCGGGGATGCCCTCCGCCTGGGGGCAGCTTGAGGCAGCATCGTCCACACGTTCCCTGTCGGGGGCTCTGTACTCATCACAGATGGGACATACACAGATAAACCAGCCTATGTGACATTAGCACATGTTGATTGGCTTATGACCTTCTATTTGTCAGGGACTGAGCACTTGGAAGAAAATGGTACCCCAGTCCTTGAGACGACCCATCAGGGTCATATCCAGGAACCAGGTACAGCTAAGGAGGAAGGCTCTGAGCTCATCTGGCCTTCGGTGCACGCCTAGACAGGCCCCAGGGCCAGTCTTCTCTCAGAAGGTCAGAGGCACCTCAGTGAAGAACTTTCTAGAATCCATAGGCTGAGTTGTTTTCCTTTTCTCCAGATAGTTTCATCCTATAATTCTTTTTTTTTTTGTGTGTGTGTGTGTGTGTACTGGGGGTTGGACTCAGGACCCTGCACTTATGAGGCAAGCACTTATTCTACTGAGCTATCTCCCCAGCCCTTATCCTGTAATTCTTGTTGCTCTCGTTGTCATCATCCCCTGACAGCACGTTTGTTTCCTTTGATAGACTTCTGCAGTGACTGTGACATGCCATGTGCTCTCCTAAAGTCTTGCACAGTGTGGTGCACGCCTGCACCATCCTACACGGTGGCCCTGTATGTTGACCTTCAGGCCTGGAGAGGTTGAGTGACGTGCCTGGGGTCACACAGCTGTGGACCACAGACAGGGGCTGCCTGTCCTCTTCCAGAGGCAGCCTGTGAGCACCCGGCAGCAGGCGTGGAACAGAGGATGGAGGTCAGCTCCGGACGCAGCGTAGTCCCATAAGCAGCACCAAATGCCACCTTGCTCTGAGCAGCTTTAGTTTCTTTGTCTATGAATTTGGACAATAATGGCAGCTGGAGGATGGGGGCCCAGGGCGGGGCCCAGGAGAGGGACGCAGTACCCCCTTCCCTCCTCACCTCCCTGCCCACCATCTGCCTGGTGCTGACTTGGAAGGTCTGGACAGATGTGCCAGGGTGGGGGTGGGGAGAACAGGAGCTCCAGCTCCATGGGGATGGGGGCCAGCCTGGTGCACCCTCCCCAGGTGAGGGACACCCTGTCACTTCCCTGCTGGGAGGAGGGCCAGCACTGGCACTTTTCCTGGAACCCATGGGGCTTGGCCCTGCACTGTAGGCTCTTTGCCAGGCCAAGGTGATCCTAGGGTCAGGAGGCCTCCCCAGGATGGCCTGCCCCACCTTTGAGGAAATCCACTCTGCCTCTCTGTTCTCTGAAAGATTCCCTGGAGTGAGGCCAAGGCCAAGGTACACAGCACGTTTGTTTGTGGAGCCTTGGGTGTGTGTGTGTGTGAGAGTGGTGTGTGTGTTGTGTGTGGTGCAGCTCAGGCCAAGAGAAGCACCCCAAAGAGGGGGGCATGGGTACTCGCTGAAGTGGGTTTCTAGTCTGAAAAGCCCCAGCCCCAGTCCTCCTGCAGACACCTCAGTGTGGGACAGGTGGAGCTCAGAGCATGGCTGGCCCCCCTTCTCTCTGGGAGAGGGAGTTGGAGAGGGCGGTGGCTAGCTGCAGGTCCCACAGGAGCACTGGCCTCGTGACACCTTGGGCCTGTCACACAGAGGCCTCTCGTGCCCTGAGGCTGTCAGAAGTAGCCCTTGACATTCTCCTCAGAGAAGGTTACAGCCTGCAGCATAGCAGGGATTCTGCAGGGACAGAGAAAATTCATTTTGCAGTAGGGAGGAAGGGTTCCCACTGGTTACTCCTTCTGTGGCCCTTCAATATTTAACTAGCTCATAGCTACCTCTAGCATTTTGCTCCAAGAAGATTCAGGGTAGTGATCTGCATACTGGAAGCATTGAGAAAGAGAGAGAGAGAGAGAGAGAGAGAGAGAGAGAGAGAGATTTTGGTTCTTATCAGTCTGTCTGGTGCGTCTTCAAGAACTGAAGAAACCGCCGTGGCTGGGCTTGTTCTCCCCCACCAGGGCCTGGCTCAAGGGATGGGCGGCCTCCTCTGCCACCAGCTAGGGGACACTGCAGGGACAAAGCCCAACCCTGACAACCAGCTTGAGAGGCACAGACGGGGGACCCTGGCTCCATCTGCCTCTCCTCTGTGACCTTGGGCTCACGCCCCATGTGACAGCCTGGAGGGTGGAGCCCACTGATCTCGCTGATGCTGTCCCACCTGTCCTGTGCTGGGTGACACCCAGCTGGCCCTGGTGAAGCTACTCTAAGTGGGGAATCACCTAGCGCATCCTGACCCAGTGGCTCAGGAAGGAAAGCAAATGCTCTTTAAGTTGTCATAACAGAGCTGGGCCTCCAGGCACCTCCTGTTTACCGAGGCTGAGCAAACACAGCCGGGCCCTAGCAACAGGCACAAAAGGGCCCTTGTGCGGCCTGCTCCCGGCTTACTCTCAGGCTCCCTCCGGTGAAGTCCCACTGGAGGCTGGGCAAGCAGGAGCCTGCTGGGTGGGTGCAAGGCCTGCAGTGCTCTGGGGTCCTCTGTGTCTGGGAGCCAGTCCCTTAGAGTCTCTGCCCTCCTGAGAGAGACATCAGCGGAGCTCTCCAGGCCAGTAGCCCAGAGCAGCCTGATTTGAGCTTGTCAATCAAAAGATGAGCAGGTGGACCAGGTCTAGCAGGTGGACACCTGTGCCAGGCTGCGCTCTGCTGTGCTGAGACCCCCTTTCTCCTTGTGCAACGGGGCCCACAGCCCACCTGAGCCCTGGAACACAACGAGCATGTGTGAGCAGGCTTGGTCCACAGACTCTGGGCAGAGGGAGCAGAAACGGAGTGCCAAGATAAATGGATCCGTGTCCTGTCAGGGCCAGGAGCTGTCCCTGAGCTCCAGCTTCCAAAGCAGCCCACCCGAGCTGCACCCTGTGTGACAAGGGGCTCAGCATGCAGACCTGGCCCCTGGGGCTCCACTGTGAAAAAATAACTCACAGGGGAACGAATGCTACTGGGTGTCTAACACTTGGAAAGACAAATGAACTGCAATAGTAGCAAACAACAATCTAGGGCTGGAGGTATAGCTCAGTGGTAGAGTGCTTGCTGAGTAGGAGAGGGCCCTGGGTTCTATGCCTAGCTTCAGCATTGTAAAAATAAGTTGCTAAATTACAAAACTATCTTGGAGCAACAGTGAGGTTTTGTTTTTTTTTTTGGTAAGCTCTCACAATAGATTAACAAAATGTCAGAAACATTTCTCCCAGTGTG
>PVKA01024002.1:8510-34910 GCA_004027165.1 Ctenomys sociabilis
ATGATATCGCTGTTTGTCAAATAAAAAAATAAAGAAATTAAAAAACAAACAAACAAGAAAAAGGTAGGGGCCACCCAGATAGCTCAGTGGACTAAAATTGCTCCTTAGGCAGAGTGCAGTGGCCAGGCTTTGATCCTCGGTGTGCTGTGCCGGCCCTGCCCCAAGGAGCACACTGAGATAGTAATTGAGACTGGTTGTGGTGATGCACACCTGTAATCCCAGTGCTTGGGAGGCTGAAAACAGAGAGAGCACTATGAGTCCGATCTGTGGAGTGAGACCCTGTAGACCCTGGACTAAAATACAAATATATATGTAATGACAAGAGAAACATTTATGACAGAAAAATAGACAATCAAAATTGGGAGAAAAATAGACAATCAAAATTTATAGGACTCTCTTCATTAGATAGTTTCCTTCCATGTGCCTTAGTGATATTATCTTATAGATACTTCCCCTATTGTTTTTCTTCTTTTCTTCTGCCATGTGTCTTTTATTGGGGGGGGGGATAGTTGGGATTTAATGGAGGGAGTTCTTGATAACACCCTTGGCCCTTTTTATTCTTTTTTAAAATTTATTTAATTTTGTACAAGATCTTGCTAAGTTGTCCAGGCTGGTCTCCAACCTGTAATTCCTCTTGGCCTTCCCAGCACCAGGGATTTACAGACATGCACCACCATGTCTGGACCTATACCATTCCATTTAATAGTATTAGGTTCTTAGGATTAACCTTTATTCTTCTAAATAGACTTACTTTTCACAAAGAGACCTACTTGTTTAAAATCTTTTATCAGAAATGTGATGTTACTTAAGACACCTTCCTATGTTCTTCTGTAGCTCTTCCCCCTGTCTATACAACTTTTTTTTTTTTTGGAACCAGGAATTGAACTCAGGCCCTTGCACTTGCCAGGGAAGTGCTTATTCTACTGAGCCATCTCCCCAGCTCCTACAGTTTTTATATTGTCACCGCATGTGTTACTTACATATTATTTGATGGCATTATCCTCAGCTTTGCTTTGAATTTCAGGCATACCTTAATTACAGTTAATTTTTTACTGATTATTCTTTATCCAATGTTTCTATAATCATTTTTGGTTGGTAAAGTTCACCTCCTAATGATTCTCTCAGAAAGGATTCATGAGATTAGAATTCTGAGTTCTTGCATATGCTTATGTTGTGTAGATAAACACTGGCTCCAATATTCATAACACCTAAGTTCTTTCAGGATTTTTCTTGTTGGACCTCTGCTGTTCTGGACAAGGGAACGTCCTGCAAAAGAGGCCAACACCAGTCTCTTAGTGATATTTTTCCTGTGAAATGCGCAAGCTGCACATGACTGAATTTTCTGTGCAGCTGTCAGGGAAGTTCTGTAGTTACAGCCCAACAACTGTATATTGCTATGTGTCAGTGTCATTGTTTCAGTGTTAAATTCCCCAACCACAGTGAAGGCCCTATGATCTGGAATTTTATGTGTTCCTTTATTTAATACATATTTTATTGCATTATAATCTTAAACATCTATTCTTTTCTACTTTATTTCATTCTTTGGAGAAATCTAATGCAATATCTATCTATCTATCTATCTATCTATCATCTATCATCTATCTGATGATCTGTATCCACTTATGTGTATGAAACAGCAAGATTATTCCCATGTCAGACTGAAAGTTGGAAAAAATAGTTCATTAATAAAGCCAGTCATAAGACCCTTCCCAGGTTACAAATCTGAAATGTCTGCCCAGAGTCCAAGTGCACTACACTGATCCTTACAGATCAAAAGCAGGCCTGGCCTTGAACTTAGATTTATCGCTGCTTACTTTCTTGGTTTCCATAACAATGGAATTCTTTTTGTAACTAGTTCTGTTTTCCTCTTCTATTTACAAAATCTTAATGGGATGGGGAAGGATAAATTAGAGCTTCTTTTGCCAAGATCAAATTAATCCAATCGAGAGCTGCCACCCCCTACATCTGGATACATAAATATTCCTTTGCCTGTTTTCTGTTATCTCCTTCTTACTAATCTTTTAAAAATCTATTTTTATAGCTTTTATCATGTATATCTTTTAGGCTTATTAATCTGCTTTTCTTTTGGCTATCCTCCTTCGTGCTTCTTCTCATGCAGTCTTTGTTGCTGAGATAACTGTATGTTTTTATGCCAGTTTTTTACTGGGGAAAAGTATATATTTAGAATTAGCCGGCTGGACTCAGTTTAGATGATCCCAATTCTGTTGGCAACATCCAATGCATCATAATTGGGAGCCAATATGCCTTCTTCTCTCCATCAGGCCTGACTAGGCAACATCAATGTCATAGAGCTTCTTTATAGCTTGTTTGATTTGGTGCTTATTGGCTTTGGCATCCACAATGAACACGAGTGTGTTGCTGTCCTCGATCTTTTTTCATGGCTGACTTCTGTGGTCAGGAGGAACTTGATGACTGCATAGTAGTCAAGCTTGTTTCTCTAGGGGGCGCTCTTCTGAGGGTATTTGGTTGCCTCTGAAGCCACAGTGTCTTGGGATGGTGGAAGGTGGATGACGTTCCTATCTTCTTCTTTTTGTGGCTGTGGATGCCTTTCAGCAGGGCCTTCAAAGCTTTTGCTTTGACTTCAGTTTTGGAGGGGCAGGGGCTTTCTTCACCTTTGGCACCATCTTGGTAAAAAGGCTTTCTCCTTTATTCCTCTTTTGATTGTCAGTTTACATTTCATGTCCTCTTTTTGTTAGACCAGGATGTATGAAAAATCTTTTATTTTTGATTTCATATCATTCTGTATTTGCAATTGCTGCATAATAAATTTAAATTCTCATATTGAAATAGTGTGTGGAAACACTCCTTTTGCCTCATAGTCATAATTTTTCTGGTAAGCTTCCTTCTTTTTGCTAGTATATTACATAGCATATTAAATCAATGACAGCAATTCTCTTCAGAAGAGGAAATGTCATAGTGGTTATTTACTTATGAAAGCTTCTGCTCAAGATAACCCAACTGGATAAGGAACTAAAAGATACAGTCTTCTTTTTGTTTAGCTAAAAGATACAGTGTTCTTTTTGATCAGACTATAGTTGGTATAATCGTAAACATAAAACTGAAAGTCATTAAAACTGTACAATATTCCATTTTTGTCATAGAAATGTTTTCTTTTTCTAAAAAAATCATGGCTGAAAAAAGCCACCCCATGCTCTACCGGAGTGGCTTCAGCTGCCACTATGTGCTGAGGACAGTTTACTTCCATTCCTATGAGCCAATTGTTTTTAGTGATGTTGTGACGTTTTTGATGTCACTGCGTTTAGCCTAAACGTGAACCCAGGAGAATATTCACTATAAAACTGGCACTCGGATTAACAGATCAATTTATAATTCCACTTGGTTGAATTTAAAGAGTTATGCATTCTGTTTGCTTTGAGTGCTGTTGAAACAGCAGGGAGGATATGGTGGCTATCAAAGCAACAAACACATTCCTAGGAGTTTGCGGGAGGACTCCTCACGTCACTAGGATGTGAGCCTTAGCTGTCTGCATATCATGGGCTTTGTAACTTACAGCCACATGTTCTTGAAGTCTTCACAAAAATAAATGTAACTCAGTTGTATGTTTTGTTGTTTTACCAAGAATTATGATTTGTGTCTGGATGTCCCCCAAAGCCTCCTACAGTCATGAGGTGGACAGGCCTCGTGGAGGTGGCTGCATCTAGAGTTTGGGATTGGTTCACTGTCTAGTGCTAGGACTGGGAGTGGGAGTGCTACACCTGCCCTAGCTAGGTCAGTAGCTGTGTACAACATAAGGGAGGGAAAGAGGCTTCCTTCCCCCCATTTTTGCTCCTGTTACTTTCGCTGTCCTCCACTGGCCATGGGCTGTTGCCCTTGGCCATGTATCATCCTACCCTGGAGCCAGCTGATTACAGGCTGAAACTTCCACAAACTATGAGCTAAATAAAACTTTCCTTCTTTAACTTTGAAGGCCAGGTCCTAGCAATGAGAAAAAGGTAACTAAGACACTAAGTTTCAACAAAGACGAAAATATCAACAACCCCATTTTGGCGTAACAAGAAATTTAGTAATTTTCTAAAAATGTCAATTAAGTACAAATAAGGAGAGCAAGGCAAGCAAGTGTTAATAGAGCCAATCCGAATTAGATTTCTTGGGGGTTGGGGAGATGGCTCAGTAGAATAAGCACTTCCTTGGCAAGTGCAAGGGTATTAGTTCAATCCCCGGTTCCCCCAACTCAAAAAAAGAAAAGAATTTGATTTCTTAGAAGTCCTTTTCCTATGTTTAAGCAACAATGGATGCTCAGTCTCTTAAAAGCCTTTGTTGTTGATGAGAAGCAAGTTTTGAACTACTAGTGTTTGGACAGGAGACCATGTCTGCATCTTGTAGTATGAATAACCACTACGAAGACAACAATGTGCAATGTAGTAATTATTGTAACTGTACTACTAACCTGTTTGGAAACTGTCTCATTGCTACTTCTTTCTCAATAAAATTATTTAAAAATTAAAAAAAGCCTTTGTTGTTAGAAATAGTAATTATCCAGTGCAGAAACCCTTTCTACTCTGAAACTGCAGAATGGAGGGAATATTTTATCATTTCTACCACAATGGTATCATCACATCATCACCAAGAGTTGTAGGACATAAACTTTTATGAGCTTAGTTTCAAGAAAATATACTAAATCATCTGCTTTTCACCTAATACTTTAAGTGGAAGTAGGTACCTGAAAATAAATTTTGTTGACGATTGGTTTTATGTTCTAGAACTTTCCTAGAATGCACTGGTCTGCAGAGTGGAAGCCTGTGGGACAGGCTCAGTTGAGATTCAAAAGCTTCAGCCACATCTGAAGGAAGAAAACGTGTGACTTCATCCCCCACCACTGGGATAGGTCATACAGGGTCATTTCCAAATTTCATTTAACCTGGCAATTCATCTCACAGAGGGCAACATTGCATCACTTCTACACTCTGCATCATGCTTCTCAAAGCTCCCAGAGGTGCCCCAGCTTTGAATCTTGAAACATATTTTCCTCATCAATAAAATATGATGCACCTTCCTCCATGTTTGATGATCACTTTAGTTGGCCTGTAGTGAAATTGAAAATAATCTCTTTTTAAATTTTCTTTTTTTTGTAGAACCAGGGATTGAACTCAGGCTTTTGTGTTTGCCAGGGAAGCACTTATTCCACTGAGACATCTCCCTGGCCCTCTTTTTAATCATGCATTTTTTTCTAATCATGCATTTTATAGCTCTGTGCCTTCCCTAATCCCAACAGAAAAGAACTTTGCCCGATGGCTGTTGCCTCCCAGAGTTGGTCACACAAACTCTGGTACAAAGGTACAAAGCAATCATTACTATGAAATTCCAGAAAATTCTAATTAGAGAACTTTAAATAATGTATACTTACATGAGGACTCCATTGGCAAATATTTTCTTCTTTGTTGGGAAACCATCATTCATATTATATTTGATTTTGCCTTTTCCCCACCTAATGAAATTCTCCCATGTATAGAAAGTATGAAGATTATAAAAGCCCTAGTGAGCTTCTGCTTCCTTTTCCCCCCCTATTTGCAGGTTCAGATAAAGACTTTAATTAGCTCCCTTGAAAATGGTTGTTCACACTAAGGTAAAGATTCCATCATCATTTACCGTTCACATAGTGCTCAGGATGGTCCCAAGCCCAAAAATAGAATTTAAATTCCTCATTAACCTCGGAATAAAATCATAGAGAAATACAAAGCAAGCAATATTACAGTCATTTAAGTATTATTAGCATGTGGTACTTGAACTTTTAGTGTTCATTATTGTAAACATAGATGGGTTGCTTATTTTACTTTTCCTCATGTGTTACTGTTTAACTAGAAGCCAAATGAAAAATATATTTAAAGTCATTTGCAATGACAAATATGCCACGATTGAAAAAAATTCTCCAAATTAATTACCGTAAGTATAAAAAAATGGGTGAAACTTGAGTAGTTTTGATGTGAAGTAGGTATTTACACGTAAGATCTATCCTTGAATTTCCATCTGTATTCCTGCCACATGGACACCATATGGGGTTATTTTAAGTCTGTTGCTTATTACTTGTTAGACATCTTGATAGCCAATTATTATATCTTCGAATATAAAATTTCCATTAGGTTAATAAGTAAATTTTGAAAAAAAGCCTTATTTGTCTGACATCCACCCAGAACTGAGCTACAGAGAAGACAACGTGTGCCAGCCCTGTGGGTGGATGTGACATGCAGTTTAGTAGGTCTCATTTCAGGTCTCCCCTCAGCCAAACATCCTGAAAGATGACATGTTCTAATTGCAAGTTAATACATTATTCCTCTAAGGCCACCAGTGAAGCAGCTAAAGGAAATTCCTCTCAGGTTTTTTTTATTTTTATTTTTATTTTTTTTATTGAAGAACGAGTAGCAATGAGACAGCTTCAAATCCTCTTGGATTTTTTAAGTAGTTCAAGAACTCTACTACATGTCTTTATCTGATAAGTAAGTCTGAATGTTTTGCCTCCATTTCATTTACCCTAAAAACACCTAATTAAAATATCAGTGGGCAGATGTAACTTTGGGAGTTGTTTTTCACATTTGACTGACTTAAAAATCAGTTCTGGCTATGGGTCCAAAGTGAAGTAGATAAGCACTAGGGAGAAATAGGATCTATTCTCCTCCTCTCTTCCCCCATGGTGCTGCTGTGCTCTCTCTCTCTCTCTCTCTCTCTCTCTTTCTCTCCAAGTTTATTGAGAAAAACTGCAATAAGACAGCTTCAAAACAGGTTGGTAGGAGAGTTATGACAATTAATACATTGCATAGTGTTGTCTTTGTAGTAGTCATTCATAGCACAAGAGGCAGCCATGATATCCTGTCCAAACACTATTAGTATAAATCTTTCTTTTCTTCTTCTTCTTCTTCTTCTTCTTCTTCTTCTTCTTCTTCTTCTTCTTCTTCTTCTTCTTCTTCTTCTTCTTCTTCTTCTTCTTCTTCTTCTTCTTCGTCGTCGTCGTCGTCGTCGTCGTCGTCGTCTTCGTCTTCGTCTTCGTCTTCGTCTTCGTCTTCGTCGTCTTCTTCTTGAGGAACTGGGGATTGAACTCAGGCCCTTGAGATCTGTGCAAAGGGGACTTGGCCCTGCGGGCCTTCTGCTGTGCCTGGGAAAAAACAAGGACTTCCTCCCGGGATCCTTGTGTGCTGCCCCAGATGCCAACCTGGGCTAAGACCCCAAGCAGGAACTTCTCTCGCAGCGAGTGGGATGGCAACTGGTGCAGTCCCCAGTCCTCTCTCTAGAGAATTTGTCACCTTGGCCAAAATAGTTGAGGGCCTCAGACAAAGGAGCCCACTGCTGTCTCCCTGACTCGGATGCTGCCAACGTTGCCCACTCCCTGGCTGGGTCCTCAGGGCACAGGAGCCCGAGACCAGACTATTTCCCACCCTTTCAAGAGCAAGGGGGGCCGGGGAGATGGCTCAGTGGAATAAGCGCTTCCCTGGCAAGTACAAGGGCCTGAGTTCAATCCCGGTTCCACCAAAAAAAAAAAAAAAAAAAAAAAAAAAAAAAGCAAGGGTGCCAGTTTCTGCTTGTCCCCAGAGGCCTCAGTATCCAGTGTTCCTGTCTTCTATGCCAAGGGGTGGGTCCTCCCGATGGGCCTCATGAGGATAAAGGGGCAGTAGGAAGTAGGAATCTAATACTCCGGGAAACTGCCCAGGAAATGTCAAAATGTTTATTGCTTTCACGACCTTTTGCTGCCCCCCTCCTGACTCCTTCCCCCTTTCCTCTCATGTGTAAATGAGTATTGGGGGAGGGGGCGCGAGGAGGAGAGGTCTCCAGTGTTCCACAGCCGGGCCCATCTTCCCTTCCTGCTCTTCTCCCTGTCTGCTACCCGCACAATCAGCTTTGTTCTTCTTCCCTCCCTCGGGACTCTACCCTGCTCTGGTCTTGAGGTTTATGCTTTCGATCTGCTAGAATGACCCCAAAAACCAAAGAGGATTTCTACTCCCCACCTCCCGGGTGAGAGTTGAGGACCCTGAAAGGGCCCCAGTTTTGTTATCTCCGGAGCCGCCACACGTGGAAGAAAAAAAAAAAAATTTTTTTTTCCTTTTCCTTTTGGTCCCGATTAACTGAACCCTGAGCCTTGCACTTGCCAGGCAGGCTCTGTGCCGTGAGCTCCCTCTCCAGCCCCAGAGCTACAGGTGTGCCAATGGGCAGGGCAGGTCCGCTCCTATTGCCACCGACGACCACGCAGCCGCTGCCCAGCTCACTCTGGAGCTGGCAGGTGGCGGCTGAGAAGCTCCCAGGGAAACCCAACAGTGCTGGCACTGAGGAAGAGGAAGCTACTGCCTCATTTTCTACCCTGCTGCTTACCATTAGGGCAGAGCTTGGCTTCTGTCTGAGTATTGGGATGGCCTCAAATCCTTGCTTTAGCTCTCTCCAGTCCTTGGAGGGAGAATGCTCTCTCTCCGCGGGCCAGGATCTGAGGTGGGCGACCCTCGAGGATGTCCTGGTGTCCGTGCTGGACAGCGCTGCTGCCTCTGCCCTGTCCTGCAGAGATCTCCCAGTTCTCTCTGGTGAGAAGCCCCTGAGGTCCGGTGCCTGGATGAACGGGGGTCCTTAGTACAGGCTGAACATAAAACTCAACAACGCTCTCCTCTTCTGCTCTCAGAATTTATCACCGACCCAGATGAAGACTCGGTGAGTACTTGCTTTCAGAATCATGATATTCAGCTAAGTACTTTTCAGGCATATTTGTATGCATAGTTATTACATATGTATTACAATGTGTCCATAATGTTCACAGTGTCATAGCCTGTGTTTCTCCCCATGACCTCCATCTTTCTAATTTAGTAAATCTCCAGGGTATGGGAAGGAAGTGTGTCTCTTTTTCTATAGACTGTCTAACACAGTGTTGTGTTGTCTACTCCAGGACTTTGACCATAAAAAAATACAGAAGGAAATATCTTTAATCTAGAACTCTGTAAACACACACACACACACACACACACACACACACACACACACACACACAAACACCCCTCCTTTTCCTAAATGGAGACAAACTCACTTTTTTAGACAAAGATTTAAAAAAAAAACTTGGGGAATTTTTCACTCCAAGATCTTTTTACTTTTATTATTAATTGGTTTCAAACTTTATTCCCAGGCCTCTCCAGCTTAATTGACTGCAAAACATGAATTGTATATAAGCAAAAATTGAAAAGAGCTGCAGCGAGAGATCTAGATTTTATCAGATCTATGAATAAAAGCAGTCATAATATAAAATAGCAGCTCCCAGTAATTTCTTTCAAGTTTGATCTAAAATAGAATACCATAGATGGCGTGGCTCGCAAGCAGTGGCTTGGAGGCTGGGAAGTCCAGAATGAAGGTACCTGGTGAGGACCCTCTTTCTGGGTCCTTTTTACCAGGACTGTCACTTTTTCACTGTGTCTTCAGATGGTAGGCGGGGCCATGAGCTCCCTTGGGCTTCTTTTCATCTCTGCAACCCCACCTCCTAATATCATCACCGTAGAGCTTAGCATGATCCAAACAATAAATTTTAAGGTGGCGCAAACATTTACATCATGGTAGAGAATATTCATTTTTGAAAGATCAGTTCTCTAACACTTCTTATCCTATACCTTCTTTCTCCACTTGCTGCCAGTACAATTATATCATCATTTCTAATCAGAACAGTAGAATTTGTATTATTTTATTTACCCCTGAGATGCAGAATGCCTTCCAGCTATATTGGTCCCTACACTACCTTAACCGTAGACTTGTTGGCTTATATTTGTCTTAATGTGGTGGGGATAGTAGGAGGACAAGGAGGAAGAGGAGGGATGCCCAGGAAGGAGCAAGACAGGGAGAGGAAGGGGGAGAGAAAGAGAGATAGACAATGAAATAGCAGGAGAAATCACAAATTTAGGAGAATGTTGAAGGGGCCAGGGAGATGGCTCAGTAGAGTAAGTGTTTCCCTGGCAAGTGCAAGGGCATGAGTTCAATCCCTGATTCCACCAAAAAAAAAAAAAAAAAAAAAAAAAAAAAATAGAAGAATGTTGAAACTTTTGAGGTCACACACACACACACACACACACACACACACACCCCATAGCACCGTAGTAGACGTTCCTGTTGGTTCTTTGTCCCTGAAGAGATCTAATGTGAAGCCAAGTGTCTGGATAGGAGATATAAGACTAGTAATAATGTACCCTCCACCACCAGGGCGCCTGGATTTGAAAGGCTGTGAGATGCTTCTGCACCTCTGCTCTCCTCCTTACAGATTCTGGTTCCCCCAGATCCTAAATCCCTAGAACCCAAGCAAGAAGCAGAAGACCAGACCAGACCAGAGTCAGGGACACATGCTGGCTCACACTCAGTGGCAAATTCCCTCAAGAAAGGACTGAAGACAGGGCAGGGGAAGGGGTTCTTGGCTGTGACCCTGGTGTATGGGTCGGTGGTTTCTGCCCACAGCCCAGGAAACCAGCAGGGCCACAGGCCAAGATCAGCTCCTGTGAGAGCAGTGGCTCAGTTCTAAAGGTTTTGAAATTGTAGACTTGAAAATAAAAGACTCACAGATGTGACCAATAACCACTGCTTATCACTTTCTTTAATCTAGAAACTAAAAATCAGAATTAAAATCGTGAAAACCTTACCAAAGTTTGATAATCTAGAACAGAGAAATGAGAATAAAATGTCTCACACAAAAAAATATTTTTGAGGCTAATTATTTATTCACCTACAACTGAGATTTTTCTATTCATCAAGGAAGATAAATAGTTGACAGTGGTGCCATTCCGAATATAGTTTTGGAAGATAGTTATTTGGCTGTCATTAGACAAATCACTGCAATGAGAAAATTAGTCAGTTTGCTGGCTCAAGGTATCCATAAGTGAGAAGCAACTGATGAAGAAAAATTCTGTTTTTGTTTTATCTACTGAAGATGGAACCCAGGGCCCTCTGAGCTCAACCTCAACTCAGTATCTGTAGATATTTTCAACAGAATTAGTTCTATGCCAATAAATACACAGTAACCAGAAAGATGCTTCTAACTAAGATTTTTAAAGACTAAAAAGAAAGAAAAATCTCTGGAAGCATCAACTATCAGGAAGTACTTATGGGAAAGGGACCATGTAGACTCCAACATAGTATGGCATCTGCTAGGTTCTTCTTGGTTGGACGTAGCTTCCATTTCCTCCTGAGGCGCATGCATCTCATGGTCCGGGTGTTCAGGGAGGGATCTAAGGCTGGAATGCCTCTCTCACACTTTGCCAGGGAAACAACTGATTTATCCCTTTTTGCACTGTCTTCTTGGAAGGTATCCTGGTGTGCTGGCCAAAATCCCTGTGCTACCATTTCTTAAGTCTGTAACTACAGAAGACTTTCCTGTGTCAAGTGAGGTGAAGCCCAACTTTGTACTGCCAATATGTGAAATCTTGGGCTGTGAATAAGTGTTGTTCTGGTCCCCAGTGGAGTGATACTCTTAAGATTCTAGAGGGCGCTTCCTACAGAAGGCTGGGGGATGCCAAGTGCCTGGAGGGTGGCACTCAAGAGAAACCACAAATCTGACTGCAATTTTCCATTCTCTTCCAATTAGTCATAACCCTCCTGGCTTCTGTGTGTTCCAACGTTGTGATCTCTGATGAGTTCAAGGAACCTGCATTCACAGAATGACTAACAAGGGGAGCCCAAGGAAAACCAATGGCAGAGGTTTGTCTTTCCAAACAGGAGACTGTGGAACATGCCAAGGAAACTAATCATTGCAGATACCCCAAGATGTCCCTTGCTGGGGAGTGATAGGTTCCAACCAGTGTGTTTTGAGCAGCACCCAAGTTGCCCCTGCATCCCCTGTGTATGGGCATCTACTCTTCACCTGGGCCCTGGGAACACACACACAGGGCTTTGGTTTAGTTTGGTTTGGTTTGGTTTGGTTTCATTTTGTTTTGTTTCCTTTCATTTGATGTGGCCTTCCTACACTGCCCCTGTAGTCCTGCAGCTTCCAATCCCCTTACTGTGTATCTGTCTCTCCTGGGATTAGTCTTGCAACACTGCACCAAGAGGCCAGCTACACTTTTGGCAAGGGGACATCAGTGCTACTCTAAAAATGTCAGCAGTGGAGGACACGGGGTACTGAGCTAGGGGATTGGTACTTACTCCATTTTGACCAACCAGATGGCAGCCGTGCACTTGTACAGCTCCTTCATTCGCTGAGCATGCAGGGATGTCTTAGTGAGCACTGACCTATGAAAGGCAGCTTCCTTTACACTCTGTATGAGAGGGGCTCCAAGGGTGGAGAAGCCAAGCAGAAGATCACAGAGGACTGATAAATGGAGAAGCTGCAGGTGTACATACTGGGCTCACAGACAGGGACTGCCTGTGCCCACCAGGTCTGGATTCTGGAAAATCACAGCCCGAGGGCGTACTGTGGGCTTGGAGCCAGAAGCACGTGCCTGTGCCCAGCTCTCTGGGAGCATGAGTCTTTAGAGGTGTGAGTCTACCTCAGGTGAAGCGTGGGCCCTAGAAAGACCCAACCTGACGCCAAGGGATCAGGCCACCTGAGCACTATACCAGCGCTGCCACTCAGTGAGGCTGGGCTGAGTCGCTATCTGTGCACACCAGAGTGGATAGCTGCACCAAAGGGTTTTCCTCTTTGTGCCTTCTGCATTCTGCTCTCCGGCTCCTCCATGCTGGCCTCGGTGTGTGATGTATTGGTGCAGTAAGCTGCTTTGCATAGTCCCAGGAGTTTCATTCCATTGATGAAAATGCAAGAATTTCCCAAATTTCCAGCTTCACTGTCATTCCCAGAGGGTGATACTACTTATAAAAACAAACCCAGGTAGCAGCTGGGGTGGTGGGGACAGGCCTGTCACCCCACCTACTCCAGAGACAGAAGCTGAAGAAATGCAAGTTCTTGACCATCCTGGGCAATTTAAGAAGCCTCTAGATTAACACAAACAAAAAATAAGGCCCCACCAGGGCCTGATGGAGAATAAGGAGCTGATAATTCTCAGGAGAGAACAAGGGAAAGAAGTACAGGTCCATGGGGTAGATTCAAAGGACCTGAAGGAACCCCTTGGACTGGGAAGCTGCAGCGGCTCCTCTGGGGTTCCAGCTCTCCTGCAAGTCCTTTTCCTTTGGCTTCCTTTTCCAACAATCAGATAATACATGTTTATTCAGCTCATCTCATGTAAGACTTGTCCCTGGCAAAGATATCCTCCCCATCCCAGATCTATTTAGATGTGAAAGAGGTAACTAAAAGGATCAAGGGAAGATTTCCAAATGTGATGATTTTATAAATCCTGACTTCACTAGATGTGTATTTAAAAGATAAATGTTTATGTAAATGTTGCTCTCTCAGGGAACCAGGTGTTGGACTGAGGGCAGGGCAGGGGGCAGGGCAGGGTAGAGCAGGGCAGGGCTGCCTTTCACTGCTCCACATCCTTGGCCTTCCATTCCCTCATGTTGTAGAGCCCCAGGGCAGGTTCATTCAGTCCCACATGGTGGCCACAAGTGGTGGGTGGGTTTCATCTACATTCCTACTGCCCAGAGCAGCCTTAGAGAGAAACCCTTGGCCATGCCAGCCTCTGGATGGCATCAGATCTCTCAAGGGAGTTCACAAAGAGGCCAGCAGAGATCATCATTATTAAAGGACCTGAGAAAGGCAAAACAAAATCCTTCAGGATCCCAGGAACCTCTAAAAGCACTTCAGCTTTAGATGAGCTCTACCAAGAGATCATCTTGGGGTCTACTGGAGAAGAACTCATGTGGAGGGATAGAGGCTGTATCCATCTTTATTTACCAAGCTGAACCCTGTTAGTGCAGATTTCCTGAGACACAGAGCCCTATATGATTATGACACAACCACTGGGTGAGGGTGGAAGTTGACTCAAATTTGCTGCTACTCTTGAGCTTCACCCCCAGCCACTTAGATCTCACCTGCTCTAGGAAGTGAACTCTGGAATCCCAGGCTCCCTCTCTCCTGGGGGCTGGAGGAGAGGTCAGAAGGGAGACTAGAAGGTAGGAGAGGAGAGAGGAGGTACAAACAAGAGGTGAGGTGAGACCAGGTGAGAGGCAATGTGAGAGAGATCTAAACAACATCCAGCTATGGATGTCTTTCCACCATCAGCCACAGTCAAGTCAAAGGACCTATGGGAGGCTCTGGCCCCAGCCCAGCTGAAGGTGGATGGAGCAGAAGCAGGGTTACCCCCTGCGCCCTGTGAGCTCCCCAGCCTCAGGAAGTGTGAGCAAAAGAAATGGTTGTTTTATGTCACTCACTTGTGGGTACTTTTGACAAATTTGAGGTAACTGAGACAATGCCATGCACACTCTGCTAGTTTCTTGCCCTTTTCCATCAACATCGTATTTTCTGAGATACAGACTCCTCAGTAGGAAAAGGCGGCTACTAATATTTTCAACAAAGTTAGATGTGAAAGATGCTAAGTATTCTCTTTGCTCTAAATATTTTCCAACACTTTATTTTTTTCAGACCTTTTCATTGGTTCCAATTATTAATGTTTTAACAGTCTGCATCTTTAAGATTGTTCATCATTTAGAATATAACCAATTTTCCTACAAATATGTATACATCAATCTGGGGGCAACACATCTTTCAGGAGGTACAAGCTCTTCATGAGCAGCTTTTTTTTTTTTTTACATTTTCTTCAATGCTCTACAATAATGTTTCATACAAGTTTCAGCAAAGTTATTACATATCTTTTCCTAGACTTATTTCTATGTGATTTGAATTATTTATTTGTTTGTTTATTTTAATGTATTCAGTACAGCGTCTACAGAATCTCACTACACAGATTGGACTGGTAGTGACCCTCCTGTTTTCAGTCTCACAAGCTCTGGAATTACAGGCGGAGGCTACCATGCCCACCCCAGGTATAGGGCTGGTACAGCATGCCAGGGATCAAACCCTGGTCCCTGCAACTTCCTAAGCAGATGCTTTAGTCCTCTGAGCTATCTGGCCAGCCCTCATGGGCAGTTTTAACTGATGTCTTTAAAATATATCAGCTCTCAGTGATACAGTATTTGGCTAGCCTGTATGAGGCCCTGAGCTCTGCCCCAAACATACAAGAAGAACAAAATTTTTCCTAACTACCTGGATGATAATAATGCAACTGTTTTTATCCCTTAAATATCTATAGTTAATGCTAAGAGTTTCTTTGCATCTTTTCTGCATCATCAAATCACTATCTTTCCAAAACTTTATAACTATTTTTTGCATTTTCTTACACAAACATAATCGCTAGGAATTCCAACATAACCCTGAATAGAAGTGATGAGTGTAGGCTCCTTTATTTTATTTCTTAAGGGCACAGGTAATGTGGCTTTCATTATGAAATGTGGCTGCTGCTATATGCTTTTGTTGTAAATTGTCTTTGTAAATTTTCAATAGTTTCTTTATGCTTCTAGTTCACTAATAATCATTAATTAATGTTGAACTTTCTCTTCAAAAATAAATTTATTTTTTATTAATTTCATTGAGAAACAAATAGCAATGAGACAGTTTCAAAACCAATTAGTAGGAGAGTTTCAATAATTAATGCCATGTATATTGTTGTCTTTGTAATGGTTATTTATAATACAAGATGCAGACATGATATCCTGTCCAAACACTGTTAGTACAACTCTTTCTTCTCATTGAATTAAGAGCAAGTAGCTGTATATCACTCCTATTTTTGTATATACAGATACAAAATAATCCTTCATTTGTATCCCCCTTTTTTGTTTAGTTTTGTCAGAGATGGGTATTCCATTGCCATTTAAATATTGTAGGTGTGTGGATTCAGCAAAATAATGCAATATAGCTTGTCATGTCATACCAATTCCTGCCATACTGTCTCTCAAGTAAACGTTTGTTTTAAAAAAGGATAGTAAATAAAAACAAGAGACAAAAAAAGTCATAGTACTGTCCTGCTAGGATGCTGCATATGATTAGATTTCTAAATTTCTGTGTAATAATATGTAATTGTTTATACTTTTTCCTTAACTGTTTTATTTTTTTATTTCTTTTTCACATTCTGTAGGGATTTAAAGTTTAACAAACCAATACTTAATGGAAAATACCTGTTCCATGTTGTGCCTAATATGTTTGATATTCAAACAGATAGGGAGGTTAAGCTCAACTTATAGGGTAATAATATCATTAAACTTCTCACTTAAGTTTTCAGACCAAAAATTAGTGTAAAAGAAGGGCTGCAAGGATGGACAACATTTTGGTCCTAGCCTTTCAAGGTCAGTGAGGACTCAGGACATAGGAGAACCTGTACTGTAACATCCTATAACTCAATTGTGTCTCAAATTTTCTATTCAGGAAGATTATGGGGCCACAGAGGAAAGTGACTGATAATGCAGAGTGTACCTAAGGAGAGTCCCATGGAGAGAAAACATTCTCTCAGGCTTTCACAGAGAGCAAATTGGTCAAGCAATGGCCGTGATTCATCCACATGACCGACAATGACAAAGGATCTACAAACTGCAGTACAGGGCTTCAAGGTAAATCCTGAGGGGATTTGACTAGCCTTGTCTGATAAAAAGTTTCATTTCTTGTTATATAGGTCTTGCTTTATCTTGGTCTTAACCACCCAATAGAAAAGTATAAAAACAAGGTATAAAAGGTAAAGCCATATTAATATGCTGAGCTGTAACAGGCTCAAATGAACAATTTCTGATATTGCCAGTTCCATGGATAACCCACTAAAAATAAATTTAAAGGGCTGGCCAAATAGTTCAGCAGATTAAAGCACTTGCAGGCAGGTGCAGGGCCTGCCACGCTGGCCCCACTCCATGGACATGCTGAGACAGAAATTGAGACTGGGTGTGGTGGTACATGCCTATAATCCCAGCCCTTGGAGGCTGTAAACAGGAGAATCACTTTGATTCTGATATAGTAGTGAGATCCTGAACATCTTGTAGACCCTTCCCTAAAATACAGAAAAAAAAAAAACAAAAATAAATTTAAAAATATTTTCATCACTTATTGAAATGACATGTGATGTTTCTTTTATATCATAATTGGTGATGACAATGGTTGATTTCTCCATGCTAAAATCATGGTTGAGTTTCTGTTTTGGGGGGGTTGTTTGTTTGTTTGTTTGTTTTTGGAATGAAATGTATGCAATAGAGGATGGTCTTGAACTTGCCATGTATCCCAAGCTGCCCTGGAACTCTGAGAGATCCTCACACTTCATGCCTGTACTCAGCTGAGAATTTAGGCATGGGCCACCATGTCTAGCTCAATTTTGACTTTAAATATACCTAGACATAATGCTTGACCACTTTTCATATTGTTGGACATGGCCTGCTAAATTTTGTTCTGAATCTTTTTTTCTATATAGATATTTAAGTGACAATGATGTACAAGTTTCCTATCACCAAAATTATTTTGGACTTATAAAACAGTGATTCCTCTTTTTATATTTTAGGGAGAGTTTATATAAGACTGGAATTCTGTCCTTAAAGTTGCTTTGATAATTGTAGGAAAATATTTTACTGGCCTTGAATTTATTCTTCATGGCTGAGGTAGTCTTTGACTGCACAAGCAGTGTTTAGCTCCCCATGTGCCCAAGTATTGTTTGAGGCTCTTGGTCCCTTCTGCTGTCTCTGTCACCTTTAGGACTGGTCACCCATCTTCCTGAGTAGCAGCTCTGTTTTCCTTTCTTCTTTGCCCTTGCACCAAAATCACAGACATTGCCTCAAGCTTTAACAGCTGCTATGCTTCAGGAACCTAAACCCTATAGATATATTTTAATTATGTATTTATTTAGCTATTTTACCTTTTATTTTTTAAAGAATAGAAAATGGAAAAAGAGAGAGAGAGAGACAAAATTTCATGAAGCAAAAGTAACAGAAAAAATATTTTACTACTGGCCCATTGTATACTATTATTATAGAATAATACCTTTTTTACCAATGAGTCCCACATAGTTTTTAGTACCCAAATAGATAAAAGTTTTGGTCATTATCATTTTATTACTTGTTTCTCATGGATTTGCATAATATAAAATGAGTCTTTGAACTCTGTGAAATAATTGCTTTTTATTTTAATGGCCTCAATATACATTTTAAGAAGGAAAAGCACCAAAATCACATCAGAAAGAGTATGACATTGATCCATTTCATTACTGATTGACTTTGATTACTTGCTATATGCTAAGGTTTACCCACTGCACAGTCCTTATTTTGTCTTTTGTAATTATTTATTCTTCTCTGTTGGCTTGCTGTCTTTCTTTCTTCTCATGGCCAAGAGACAAAATAGGAACTATGCTGTGAGTAGTAAACCTTAGCATACAGCAACTTACCCAAGTAATCAAAGTCAATCAGTAATGAAGTGGATCAATGTCATATTCTTTCTGATGTGACAGCCAGAAAGGATATGGGGACCTTTCTATGACACTTTTGCTTAAAATATGTAATCTCAACCCACTCCTTAGGAAACATGCAGCATCCTGCAAAGAAGAGGGAGGAACAACAGAAGGGATAATTTAACAAAAAATAATTGACTATCTGACCACAGGGCAATCAAACTGAAAACTATTGACAAAAGAAACCACAAAACACCATAAACTAATGAAAATTAAATAACAACCTCCTAACCAATCAGTGAGTCATAGATGAAATTAAATGACAAAAATATTTACAATCAATCAAATGAAAATGCAGATACAGCTTACTGGAACCTATAGAATATAGTGAAATTAAGAGGAAAATTTATAACATTATATTGCCACATTAGGAACACAGAACAAGCCCAAATAAATGATCTGATGCTGCACCCCAAGCTCCTAGAAAAAGAAGAGCAAGTCAAGCCCAAAGCCCAAAGAAGGCAGGAAATTATAAAGATTAGAGCCAAAATTAATGCAGTGGAGACCAGGAAATCAGTACAAAGAATAAATGATTCAAAGTGTTGGTTCTTCAAAATAATAAATAAAATTAATATATCCCTAGCAAAACTTATCAAAAAGAAAGAAGAAAAAAAGAAAAACAAGGGCCAGGGAGATGATTCAGTAGAATAAGCACTTCCATGGCAAGCACAAGGGTCTGAGTTAAATCCCCAGTTCCACAAAAAAAAGTTGGTGGACATCCTCAGGCCTTCCCCTAGTGTCAGGAAAAGTAGATTGGGGTTGGAATTTGCAGAATTACTGCAACAGTTCTCACTGCTTCTTACCTTTAGGTCCTCTTCACTCCAGAAGGCAAAGCACATGTCATTTCTGAGCTGAATGATGGCAACACTACAGAAGAAAGAATGTGGAGAGGACCAAAGAAAATTTTGGCCCCACCTACACAAAAATTGCATAGCATGATGCCTCATAGCCCTGATTTGCTCGTGGAGGCTCTGGTAGTTGGCTTTCCAGAAGCTTAAGCCAAGCCAAGCCAACCAAAGTCTAGAGTAGAGAAGAAAGAAAAAGAAGCCACAGGGAATGGTCCAACCCTTGGCCATGAGAAGAAAGAAAGGCTCAAGGCAGTGAGCCAGCAGAGAAGAATAAAAAGGAAAAATTAATTCTTACTGATTAAGAATTTGAGGAGATTGTCTAGATTGTGCTAAGCAAGTCTCTGAAAGAGTGCTTGGAGACTTCCTATGCAAAGCCAACAGTGTGTCCACTCAGACAAAGAACCAGGAATCATTGCTTCTGCTACTGATGATGATAGTGCCAGTGGGGAAAGGTGATAGTACCTCACACACCCTAGATTTTGGTTTCTCTAGAAGATGAAGTTACCCCATAGTTGAGCACATCTGAGCCAGGCCACACAATTCCTGTGTGCTCTGAGAAGTTAACAGAGATACCTAAGCAAAAAAAAAAGAAGGAGGCTCAAGGTGAAAAAAATGATGATATCCCAAGCACAGACAGAGAAACAAACTAAAGGACATGTGGTAGAGTCATTATCAGACCAGAGACCAAGCCAAAAAAAAAAAAAAAAAAAAAAAGACAGAAATGGTTTTGGTCCTTGGTTCAGTGTTTCTCTCCAAACTGTAGAAAATGGAGGTGGCTGTGTAGGAACATTGACCAATTATCTCAGTTCTCCCAGATAATTGGTTCCGTCACCAGAATACAGACTTGGATTATAATTGCTGTGATACTCCTGAGGAGACCTGGACAAGGAATGAGAATGAAGTGGTCTATGCCTCCTATATCCCAGCATGCATCATCTGGGCCAAGCAATACAGTTACCCCTGGTGGCCAGGCATGGTAGAATCTGATCCTGACTAGTAGGAGTATTTTCTTTTCGTGTCTCATCTTAATTCTCTTCCATCTAAGTACTATCTGACATTTTTTTTTTGAGAAACAATTTATCGTGCTTGGATTCCAGTGAACATGCTAAAGAATTTGCAAGAGCTGTCCCTGGAACAAGCAGGAGTGAAAAAGTGCAGGAACAAGGGCTACTTTCAGAAACTGGAAGTAGCTGTAATGATGGCTCATAAAGCAGAGCAGAGCGACATTCAGGAGCAGGTTAATTTATTTGGTTTTTGGAACTGATGCTGTGGATCTGAGAAAATGAAGAAAAACCAGACTTACTGTGGCCTGGGGCTAACAGCCCTGAGTCCAAGGTGGAGAAAAAAGAAGATGAGTTAGAGATGGAAGAAAAAGAGAAAAAAGACACAATTGTGCTTAGGCCCAAGTCAGCCAAGATAAAGACCCAAAACTCCAATCTGAAAGGCATGTCAGATGGACAAGACGAGATCCTAAAAAAGAAGGTAACCAAGCAACAGTGAATCCACAGTGTACACTGTGCCCACAATGGAAAAGGAAGAAGGGCCAGGGAATCCAGGTCTGGAGCAGCCAGGTCCTAAGAAAAGATTTCAAGTTCCCCAAAGCAAGACTTCAGCAATCGTCCTGTCTGAGGAAAAGGAAGTTAGAATAGGGCCTCAGCCCACCAGCTCATCATAGGGTCTTTCCTTTGGAGGGAAAAGAAAGAGCTGGACCAAGAGCTGCTGATTCAGGAGCCTGGCAGCATCTTCCTTGAAGATGAAGCCTCCACTAAGCTGGACCTAGGACAAATCATGCAAGAAAAAAAGACAGGAGCTGTGAGACTGCGATGATGCAAGGGCTTGTCTGGGCCTCCTTTGATAAGTAATGGTGTTTTCCTCCCCTCCACTTATTCTGTCAAGCAACAGGGAGAGCCTTTCAGTTTACTCTCTGATATGTTCCTAAGTGTTTGAGTTATTAATGGCTACAAGGTTCAAGAGCTTCTCAGTTTATGTTAATAAAGTGGATTGCATGTGTTAAAAAAAAGAAAAGTCATTCAATATGTAATCAAAGGGGTGAAATCACTACAGACCCTTTAGAAATTCTCAAGATCACCAATACCTACTTCAACCTCTTAACTCTCAAGGATGGAAAATACAGAGGAAATGGACAGTGTTCTAGATATATATGAGGGGGCAGGGAGATAGCTCAGTACAATAAGCACTTGCCTGGCAAGCACAAGGGCCTGAGTTCAATCCCTGGTTCTGCTGAAAAAAAAAGAAAAAAAAAAAAAAAAAAAAAACACCTTGCTGTCTAGATACAAATGAAATGCCAAAGCTGAATCAGGAAGATGTAGAAACTCTGAATAACCCAATAATAGGAAACTAAATTGAAAATGTAATCAAAAACCTACCAACAAACAATAGCCCAGGTCCCAATGAATTCACAGCTGAATTCCACATGAAATCTAGAGACGATTTAATGCCCACTTGTCTCAAACTCTTCAATGAAATTGAAAGGGAAGCAATTCTCCCAAACTCTTTCCTGGACACAAGTATTACTCTGAAACTGGAACCAGAGAAAGATACAACTGAAAAAGAGAACTATAGACCAATCTCTCTAATGAACCATTGCCATTCTCAGTGACAATAAGATCCCAAGGTCTTTTGATGATGAGAACAGCCGAGGTCATCTTATAAAGAAAGCCATCTTACAAGGTCCTCCAAGAGATCCAACAGCAGCCCCATTAACACCAATAGCACCAACAGCTCCCAACAGCTCCCCAACAACCTCTTCTCCAGTTCTGCCCCTTATGCTGCTGGCAACAATGCTCAGGTAGGTTCTCCACACCCAGAGAGCACCACATTGCTTCAGTTCAGCTGGGTGTTGCAAGTTGACCACCAGTTCCATGACGGCAGGGTTGTTTTTGTTTTTTTGTTTGTTTTTTTTTTAAGAACAAATCGCCCTTCAGCATTTTTCCCTTTCACCATCACTAGTAGAAGATACTTACGTGCAACAGCTTCTTACCCCTGATTAAAAACAAATAGCTGGCTGGGCACAGTAGCGTACTCCTGGAGTCCAAGCTACTTTGGGAAACTGAGGAAAGAGAATTCTTTCAGCACAGGAATTTTAGGGAAGACAGGAGGATCCCAAATTGAAGGCCAGCCTAGGAAACTTAGTGGGACCCTACCCAAAAATTAAAAAGAATCAGGCTCTGGAGATAGAGTTCAATGGTATAGCATTAGCCTAACATGCACAAGGCCCTAGGCTTCATCCCTCACACTTCCTCTAAAACAAAACAACAGAAACAAAAACACCACACTTGTAAACCAAAACAATGAAAGAGAGGAATAAGACATTAATGTGAGGAAAGAACCATGACAAATGGCAAAACATATGTATTCCAACAAAAATTCCCTCAAATTGTGGGATCAAGTTTTTGATCCAAGCATGGTGCTGCACACCCTAAGCCCAGGACTCAGGAGGCTGAGGCAGGCAGATTGCAGTTAAGACCTGCTGAGGCCCTAGAATCAGGGGCAAATTTTTTCCTCTAACTCATTCCTTCACACACACACACACACACACACACACACACACACACACACACACACACACACACACTTCAAAGCTGCTATAGAATCTCCAGTGGTTTCTTTATATTTTTTTTTCCATTTTTGGTATTGGGAATTGAACTCACAACCTCACACTTGCCAGGCAGGCACTGTGCCCCTGAGCTATATCTCCAACCCCTGCACTTATTACTTATACACAAAAACTGACAGAATTCACTTTGGGGCTAAAAACAGTCATCTGACACGGCTAAGTAATAGAAACATATTTACATTATTAAAATAAGTATGCAAACAGATGTTTATAGATGATATTGCCTTTGTTAAGGAATATAAATACATTACAGGTAATCATTTTGTTACTGCAGAGTGCCAAACTACCTGCTGAGCTATTTGTAACTCTGTAATCACTTGCATCCTACTGCTCAAAGGTCTCAAGGAAGCAACTCAGTGAAGTTAAGCAAAAAACAAGTTTGCAGAAATTCATTCACCAATATTTTCACAAGTATTTGCTTTAATGTTGGTAAAATAAATAAGTGCACAATGATTCAGCATGGGACACACATTTGTAACCTCAGTATTGTGGGAGACTGAGGCAGGTGGATTACAAGTTCAAGCCCAGCCTAGACAATTTAGCAAGATCCTACCTCAAATAAAAAGGGCCAGAGACTTAGCTGAGTCCCAAGTTGATCCCCAGTACTATGAGAAAAAAAAAGTGTTTTTTGACACCATGTAAAAATAACCTCAAAAACCCAATTAGATACAAAGAAAGCTTGGTTCTCTTGAAAAGAAAACAGTGGTTGCTTCAGGAAAACCACTTTTTCATGGACAGAAACCAACTGGGTAACTGACAAAAGGTCTTGGCCAGCTTCCCTTCCAGCCAAAGTGCTAGCTTGTCCCCCACACATCAGAAAATTTCCAGAGCTTTCCAGGTGCCCTCAGCCATCTGGCTTTCTTTGTCTACTTCATGCAGCCAGAAGAAGTGTGACCTCATGTGTCTGCCTTGGACTGTCTTGCCGAGGACGATATATCTGGAAAGGTCTTAGCCACACAGTTCATTTTCATCTGAGACCTCTGTGAGCTCTCTCTTTAAAGAAACAAACATAATATGGAAAAAACTCTTTAACTCTAGATTTCCAAGCTGCTCCCTATAATAGGGCCTCCTCACTTGTTCCCATGCCCACATTTTACTTCCTCGTCCTTCATCCAGGCCGACATCGTGGACACTATTTCCGTTTCTCCCTTTCATCCACAAGTTCTCCAACATCACGGGACCTGTCCTGCTCTATCAGAAACTCTTAGCTCTGCTTCGGTTGACCCTGTCCAGCAACGCAGACACAAAAAGAAAAACCCAGGCCACAAGAGGGCGCGCCTGGCTTGCTTTGTGGCTTGGAAGAGACTGGCCACTAGGGTGAAATAAAGCTGTTCACTGTCTCCAGAGGCTGGGTTCCTTTTGCTATTCCTGCTTGCCACAGCAGTGCACGCGTGCACTTCGTGGTGAGTCATTCCCTGTGCGGAGCTGGTGGGTGTACATCACGCATTGTAATGATTTCTTTCATACTTTTCCCTTCTATTTTCCCTGAGATAGGCTCTTGGTGAAACTGGGGTGGGTTTCTCCGGAAGTTCTCTACAGTAGTTTTTGTTTTGTTTTGTCTTGTTTTGTTTTCAGTACCAGGAAAAGAACTCATGGTCTTGTGATCCATACAGCACTTACCTTGGGAATGTAAGGATTTGACGGAGTGAGGAACTGAAAGGAAGACAAAGCTGCAGGGCCCTAATCTATCCCAGAGTCTGTAGCTCCACCGCGGGCAGAGGGAACCCTCAGAGGGAAGAAGAGCTCACAGAAAAGCAAGCCAGGAAAAAGCCTAAACCCCCGAATTCTGTGCGAAGGAACTAGAATCGCACAGCCTTTCCAAAATGTTATTCTAAACAAAACGCTTCTGGCTAGAAAAAAAAATCAAAATGTGACATCTCAGCCTTGTTAAAAGGTTACCAATTTGAATCCCGCAAGATAGTGTACAAGGGGAAATCTAGTGAGCTCTGCCATTAGGCTACCGAAACTGTTTATCAGATTTTCTTTTTCTTTTTTCTTTTGGTACCAGAAATTGAACTCAGGACCTCACTCCTGTCAGACAGCTGCTGTGCCAGGGAGCTATATCCCCGGCCCAAAAATGTTTATCAGAAGAAGAAATACTTTAAATATGCTGAAGACCAATGCTGCAAAAAATTGTTTTTGGCAAATACTTTAAACTTATTATCCTCTTATTGCAGGCTGCTAAGATAGATAAAATATTAGAGCCGGTCACATAGGACTAGGCTCTCAGAGGAATCGCTGCAGACGAGGAGATGCTTTGCAACTGTGGGAGAGAGGCACCTCCCCTGTGGGCCAGACTGCAAGACAGAAAATCTAGCACATGCAGCCACATACCTCCTTAACGACAAACATCAGAGACTGGTATTCAAAATAGGTTTCTACCACTTTGAGAAAGCCAGGAAGAGTCACTAACTCAACCCCTACAGGCAAAGCCCCCTTTGTGCATGCATGCCTGCTTGCTGTGTGACTCACTTCCCCCATTTGACCCGGATTTAATCAGTTTTACCTGAGCAATGATACTCGTAATTTTATTGCCTGATCATAATTTTGCTTCACCTCATGCCCACCTTGTGATTTTCCATGTTTCCCACCTTGGACCTCCCTCACAGAATGGATTTGCACCATTAAAATCATAGAAAAATCAGGTTCCTTGGCAACCCACTCGGGTCCCCTTCTGTCCCTCTCTTGGACAGATGCTTTCTTTTTCCTGGATATTTATTTTCTGCTCTTAACCTCCCTTGTTCCTTAAATTCGTTCTTTGATTTTAGAGAACAAGAACTCATAACAGATGTCTAGCAGGCGAGGCATTTCTTTCCTGTATAACACTGTGAGGAGTGGAATAAAGGGGAGGAAGATGAGGAAGGAGGGGCGGTTTCATTTTGCACAACTCAGAGTTACCCAAGACATACTTTGGTCAGTAAGGAAAAGGCAGGAGGACTGAGGTGCACCAAAACAAGCATGAACTACTAGTGGGGGACAGAGAATTGAGCAGAGTGCTCATGACCCACCACCACCACTAACAAAGACTGAATCCAGGAAGTGCTCAGCTATATCCCCAGGGCTTTCTCCCCACTGTCCTTCCCAGAGTCTAAGTTGTCCAGGTTAGCCTTGAACTTGTGATTCTCTTGTCTCAGCCTCCTGAGTAGCTGGGACTACAGTGATGCACCACCATGCCCAGCTTGCCTTGTTCAGTTTGTGGTTCAATTTACTGGGAGAAAATGTGTCTTTATAAATTGTGAGAATTATTATACTGTTGATTTAATTTATTTGATTTTAAACTATGAGGAAAATTATTGTGCACCAGAGGAAATTGAATTAGAGATAGCATGATAATCAAATTTCAAGATGATTATTAGATAATTAGATTAGCACAATTAGATCCTAATCTTTGCTACTAGCCAGACTCTTTAGGTACCTCTATATACAGATGGGCCAGGAAGATAGCTCAGTGGCATAGCACCTGCCTGGTAAGTGGTAGGTCATGACTTCGATTCCTGGTATATATATATATATATATATATATATATATATATATATATATATATATATATATATATATAAACACTAAAAAATATCTAAGTAA
>PVKA01024003.1:9122-34915 GCA_004027165.1 Ctenomys sociabilis
TTTGTTTTCGTGTAGGACTTGAAGAACTCTGCTCCATGCTCTCCTTGCCTTCATTGTTTGTGTAGAGAAGTCGGCTGTAATTCTGATGGGTTTTCCTTTGAATGTGAGCTCCTTCTTCTCTCTAGCAGCTTTCAGTATATTATTTTTGTGTTGGATTTCTGGGATCTTAACTATTATATGTCTCGGTGTGTTTCTACTTAGGTTGAAGTTATTTGGTGTTCCATATGCTTCGGTGACCTGAATGTTGGATTGTTTCCTCATATTTGGGAAGTTTTCTGCGATTATTTCTCCCCAGATTCTTTTTATGTCATTTGTATTGACTCCTGCATTCTTGTTGATACCAATTAGTCTCACATTGTTCATCCTGGCATCATCTTGCAGGTGATGGATTATTTTTTCCTGCATTCTCGTTTTTAAGAGATCCTTTCTCACCTTTTCACTAGCTGCTCCAGCATCTTCAAGATCTGAAACTCTGTCTTCGCTTTCACTCAAACGGTTTTGTAGACTCGTGATTGATATTTTTAGTTCTTCTATATCTTTTTGACTGTGTTTCATGTGTTCTATTTCTTTTCTATATTTCTCATTCAAGGAATCCATCATATTTCTGATCTCCTCAATTTTTTTATCCATATCTTCTTCAGAGGTAGTTATTAATTCTTTTTCTGCAGTGTTTCTTCCAAGTTGGGTTTCCTCTGTATATTTCTGGACTTGTTTCTGTATTTCAGATGCTATGATTTCAAAGAATTCTTTTTTTTCAAAGAATTTTTTTTTTTTATTTCAGAACTTATTTCTGCTTTGAGTTCCTCATGATCTTTCTGCTGTTGTTTCTTTGCTTCAGATGCTGTAAATTCATATATTTCAGCTGGAATAGTGCTCTCTGCACTTGTTCTGGGTGAGCATAGTTTTTCCACCCAATGTTTCTGGAATTCATTCTTTATTTCAGATACTATGTATTCAGATATTTCTTTTTTAATTTGGGGAATTACTTGTTTTATTTCCTCTATAGCTTTCTGCTGTTGTTCCTTTGCTGCTGTATCTGTTAATTCATTCATTGCAACTGAGCTAGTGTCCTCTGCCCTTACTGGTGGACTCAAGGTGTGGGACTGGATTTTTCCCCTTCTCTGTCATTTTGTATAGCACTGACCTTTGACCTTTGGTGCAGCTATAGCCTTAGCTTGTTATGAGATTATCCAGGTATGCCTATCCTGGATCTAGCTGTTGTGTCCAGTTCCTTTTTTGCTGCAGCTCCTTTGGTTCCCCTCTGTTGGTTCCCTGTTCAGGCGAGCACAAACCGAACTGGGATGTAGAGCAAGTAATGAAAATTCCCTCTCTTAGCTGGCTTTGGGGTGAGGATCCAGAAAACTGCCAGGGTCAGCCCTCCTGTGTCAGGCAGGTCGCTCTCTAGGTGGGTGGGCCTGGGCTTTGGTGGGTCTTCTGGGTTCACAAAAGGATAGTGGATGATCTTATTCACTGAGTAGGCTGTGCTGGGATGGCCAGCCTATGCTGGGTCCAGGTCCACAGGTCGTAACCCAAGAAGGCTGGGAAAGGTCTCTCCTGTGCAGCGGGCCTAGAGCCCTCACTCACAGGCCAGACTGTGCTGGATTTTGGGCCGTGGCGTGGGACCATGGATTGCTGAGAAATGTCCCTCTGGCGTGGCAGCCTTGGAGTTCTCCCTCCAGGCCGACCTGCACTGGGTCTGGGGCTGTGGGGTGGGACTGGCAATTGCCTGGAAATGTTTCTCTGGTGTGGTGGGCCTGGAGCTCTCACCAGGCCACGAGGGGTGGGGGGGCAGGGAATCCCTGGGAAATATCTCTCCGGCACGGTGGGTCTGGAGTTCTACACTCACTGTACTTTGATGCCCAGGGAATCGGGGAAATTCCCACTCTCTCAGCGGGCTTTAGGGCAGGGAATCTGGGGAGGTGCTGGTGAGTGGGTCCTGAGGTTTCAGGCCGGTCACTGGTTTGGAGGGCTTGGGGGCAGGGATCGGGTAGCGCGCATGGGAAGAAACCAATGGCTCTCACTCAGACTCACCACACACTCACTGATCTGGGAAGCCTGGTGAGTCGTGCAAATTCCCACTCGCTGGGAGAACTCGGGGCAGGATCCAGGAGGCCACTGGAGTCAGCCGCTGTCTCAGGCCAGTCTCTGGCTGGGTGGCATGGGCAGGATCGAGTAGGCTGCTGGAATGGGCCGTGCTATCTCTGGCCGGTCTCTGGTGCTGGGCGGGCGGGTGAGCATGCACGGGATCCAGGAGAATAAGAACTTTACCATATACTGCTGAAAGGGGTATATTCAGCATGTTCAGAAGGTGAATGGGTAAACTGTGGTATGTCCATGAAATGCAGTATTACTCAGGAATAAAAGCCAGTGAGTATCAAGGCACCAAAAGATCTAAAGAAACCTCAACATACATTAAGTGAAAGAGCTGCATGCTGTATAACTGCACCACATGACACTGGAAAGGCAGACTGGAGACCAGGAATGGGGACAGAAGGTGACAGCATGACCATGGAGCATTTTTATGTCAGGAAGCTATGCTGTATAGTAATGGATGCCTACCCTACATTTCCTGAAAACCCAGTGTCCCAACAGGCTTGTCACTAGAAGTTGGGCCCTGAGGCAGTGAGGAATTAGCCTTTCACTACCTTGGTCCTCAGTTCTTTGTGCCACTGATAAAAGAATTCAGCCAGGTTCCATGGGCCATATAGAAGTCTATAAGAGTTTATAAGGAGAGAGGCCTAAGAAGTCAGTGTCTTCCCTGAGCATGAGCCATGTATGCAGACAGAGGTGACTCCTGGGGTCAGGGGATTTGGGTAAAGATGCTCTTTAGCAGTAGTTCTCTTAGGGAATACCTGAAATGTTGATACCTCCAAACTGCCTCATCCTGTGAAGAGGTCAGAGTTTCCTCTGAGCACCCCCTCATCATGTAAGAAGCTAAATCAGATGGTGAAGGAGGAAGGTCTATAAAGAACACTCCATTCTCTGATAGCAGGTATAGTGGATGGCCAGGCTGGGTACATAAAGGAATGAACATGATGTATAACCTTGAGGCCTTAGGATATCCCTGTTTACTGAGAGATGGCTAAAGGTATGTCACCAGTGATTATAAATGTATCATGTGGTGACATCTTTGTGCCTTCTTTTTTTTTTTTTTTTTTTTTGTCTTTGAGACATAGGCTCGCTCTGCAGTTCAGGCTGGCCTTGAGCTCACTTTGTGCCCCAGGCTGGTATGGAACTCAAATGATCCTCACACCTCAGCCTCCTGAATTCTGTGATTATAGCTGTACACCACCACACCAGTCTTTGTATCTTATTAACTCTCAGAGCACCTGGTCAGAAACTCCCCCTTTATCCTTCCAGCCTACTAAGTAACTATCTGCCCAACCGTGTGAACCTATGTCACCACCCTTAGATGGCCCCATTGGTGGTGATCTGTCAGCAGTAGGTCATCACTATGCAGAGTGTTCAGAATGAGTACAGGGAAGTGCAAAGGCTGCAAAGGAACTATACTTTCTGCTCAGTTTTTCTGTGAACCTAAGACTACTTTTAAAACAGTCCATTAATTTTTCAGAAAATCTGTTGAGGTTTAAAGGTAGAGCTCGGTAGGAAAGCTCTTGCCCTGCATACTCAAGGCCCTGGGTTCAATCCCTAGCACCACAAACCAAAAAAAAAAAGCAAAAATTGTTAAGGAAGTGAGAAGACAGCCCAACAGAATGCAGGAACATAATTGCAAATTGCATATGTGATAATAGACTTGTGTCTGGAATCTGCTTAAAGAAAAGGTTTGTGGAGTCAGTATAATCTGTAGGGTTACATTCAGACCTGGGGTGGGGAGTGCAGAGTACTCAGTGGTGTAGACTTGGCTTCCTCAGGTATACCTACCTCCTGGCCTGAGCCTTGTGCTCTGACTCTCTCAGGCCCCTTGCACTTTGTGGCACACCAGGCTCTCTCTATTGCACATGCAGGCACACTTTCTGCCTTTTGTTAATTCTTATAGCATTGTGTGCTAAGATATTGAGTCTGAACTACTAGGAGTGATACTTGGTGTAGAGGACATGTTTGTAGGTGTCTCTTATTCTTATCTGTAGGAAACGTTTCCAGACTCAGCCCCAGCAACTCCCTTTCCAAACTTTCCCTTACTCCATTCCTCTGGGAAACCTTGCTTCCCCATCCCAAGATATCTGTGATGACCACATACTGTTGAGTGTGTGTCCTGCTTGTGTCTGGGTCCAGGACCTTGCACAGTACACAGTTTGTCTCCTGTAGGATCCAAAGTCCCTGATGTCCTCTAGAGAATTTCTGAGTTTTCCTTTTTATGTCCATCAGCACTGGAAACCCTCCATGCTTGGTGACATCATCCTCCACCCCAGGCCCTCTTCAGATCTGTCTCTTTGCTTCACTGTGACTAACCTGTATGTGAGTGTGTAGCTGACATGTTTTGGACACTTAAATGCCAGGCTTTGGGTTATGTTCTGTCCATGATAAAATAAACATAAAATTTGCCACTGTGACCATTTCTAAGTGCACAATGGCATTAAGCACACTCACTTTGTTATGTGGCTGTCATCACCATCCATCCCTGGAATTCTTCACCCAAGTCTAAAGCTCATCACAGGCTCCCCCTTCTTCCCAGCTCTGGGACCCCCATTTTACTTCTGTCTCTGTAGATTTGACACTGGAGATGTAAGGGATACTAACATAATGCCCTATTCACTTTTAGAACTAGAAGAGACTGAGGTAGAATTCAATTTAGTTTAACCCTTGCCTAAAGAAGTAACCTTGCTTAAGTTACCCCATCTTCACTGCTCCCCTGCTCCGTCAGAACTTCACAAACATATTGGAGATAAGGAAAAGACAGAACCCATTTAGGCAATAATATACAGACTGCTTGCCCATGCTGAGCCATAAATCCCTCTGCCCAAGACCTAGCACCTGTAGAATACATGGTTATCACGTTCTTGATGTGACCCCGCACCGATAGGACACAGGGAGTACTACATTCCTGCCCATTGCAGTAGCAACAAAGAAACTATAAAAGCAGGTAGGGAACAAAGAACTGGGCATTTTGTGTTTTCCCAGATGAAAAGGGGGCTATATGGGTTGCTGGCTAATTAATAAAGGTTCTCTTATGCCTTTTAATTTAGCCTCCTGTGGGCAGTATATCCAATCCCAGCCATTACAGGGGGACCACATAGAAGTGAGTCCATGCAGCATTTGTGTCTTGTGACTTATTTTTCCATGATGTCCTTGCAGCCTGCCCTGCAGCAGACATATCAAAACACTGTCACTTCTGGGTCCTCGTCTCAGTCCAAGAAGCCAATATTTGTAATCCCAAAGTTGCATTATTGGGATCCTATCAAGTTGATTCCAATCTACCACTTTCAGTGCAACCCACGGCAAAAATAAAGACACTAAATTATATTTTTAATCATTGGGGAGTTGAGGGGCTCTAGGTCCAGCCATGAAGATGGCTTTCTAGAACCAAGAGAACAACGCAGGGCCTCACCCAGTTTTATTCAGTGGAGGAATGGCTTCAGGAGGATTGGCTGAGAATTGTGGGAAGTAGGTGACTACTGTGAGCTGAGCTAGGTGGGTGGCCTGAATTTACCTCTGTCACATGCAGAGAGGATATGCAGAGAGAGTAATCTGCAGTATAGATAGCATCTAATGTTTTGGAGGGTCTGGTGCTTCAGCTTTGATTCGGTTTGGTTCAGTTCGACTCAGGGACTTGTAGTCTTTCAAGCCCCAGGAAATCATAGCCTCTGTCTCGAGGCTCAATCCCAGCTGGTGGCACAGAGCATTGGCTCTTTATCATGTCTCAATCTGGCTCACATTAAAGAGCAGCTGTATGGGTTACCAGGGAAACACACACACCACCTTCACCAGCACCTCAGCTAGACCAATATACATTGCCTAAGGCCAATTATAGGATAAACAGAAGTCCTAGCCAGCTCTGTACGTAACAATATGAGGAAATAGGGTCAGGCTCAGTCAAAATGGAGACAGTCGCTCTTCTTTCAAGGAGAGCTGCTCAGGTGGTCCTCCACATGTCACAGTAGACAGTATCATTCCATATGCATGGATATACACATGGCCTTTGCCCCCCCATCTGTAGGTGGTGCTTGGGCTGCTCCTTTCTCTGGACCATTGTGAATCATGCAAGTACTCTCTCCCATTTTATGGATTGTTGTGGTTCGGTTTGATTTGATTCAGCTTGGTTCGGTTCGGTTCAGTTCGACTCAAAGACTTGTTATGTTGCCTGGGCTCAAGTGGTCCTTCTGCTTCAGCTTGATAAGTAGATGAGACTACAGGTGGTCACCACCACACCTGGCTGTTGGTCTCTTCCACCCTGTTGATTTTCTTAGTCATGGCCTTTGAAACAGAAAAAAATGCCCCAGGAGTGATTTTGATTTTGAGAAACAGAGATCCAGCTAGATGTACATGCTCCCTCCTGCCTTCACTGTTCCATCCCACATGTGGTCTGGAGTTGGTCTGCCAAGTTCCTGTTGGTGTTCCAATGTGTTCCAGTGGTCCTTTTGCAGCTCATGTATTCCTCAGCACTGTGTTTTGGTTTCATCCTCCTCACATGGCAGGACAGTGGCTTCAAAATTGCTGTCTCTTAACAAATCTTGCTTCTTCTCACTAACTGAGGCACAGCAACTTGCTGCCCTGTGACTGTGCTCACCATGGCCTTCAAGCTGCTGCAGATTGTCTCCATTCCTGACATCCTGAATGTGCTAGGTATCCCTTGGCCTCTCATCTTGGTGCACTGTTCCTGACAGGATTCTCACCTTCTAACCAGTGTGTCTTTGGTTTCACTTGTGTCTCCATGATTGCCACCAAAGTTGAGTGCCTTTTCCCCCCTTTTTTGTAACACTAGGGTCTACACCTGATAGGTCAGTGTTCCACCACTGAGGTGTGGACCCCAAACCTTCCTCCCCAGACCTGCAGCTCACTCACCAGCATAGTTTATGGGTTGTTTCCCTAATCAGGAAGGGTAGTAGGAGTCTTCAGTCTGTTGGCCTCCTCCACCCTATAGGAGCCATGTCTCAGGCCATTCCTATACTGACCCACCCACTGCCACCTGAGCACGCCTCCCCTGGCTGTACATGGAGCTTAGCACATGCTGGTCATGCCCTGTAGCTGCTGGACAGTCTCAGTATCCCCATCCCTGTCCAGTTGGGGTGCAGGGTGCTTAGCCCCACACAGCCAGCTCCTGCCAGACACAGTGCCTGATTTGGCTCTTTGCACCCAGACACAGGCGTCCCTTCTGCCCAGGGCCCAGCCCAGCCAGCCTCCACATCTTCCCAGGCCTGTGCCCAACATAAAAACCACCGAGGAGCGCTGGACAGCTCTAAACTGGCCCTAGAGCATCATGCTATTCTTCCTAGGACAAAAGCACTTATGAGGAAGAGCCTGTCATTGAACTCAGAAATTAGAGACCCTCTTTTGGTGAGATGGTACATTGAGCACTTATGTCATACTTGCCTTCCTTCACTGCTTGCTTCTGTAGGGGATACTAAGGTGCAGCACATCTCTTGCCTGATCTCAAAATTCAGCAGCAGGGCCTGATGCTGGTGCTCTTAGCCTGAAGGCTACAAAATTTGTGGGGGCTACTTGTAGAAGCATCCCTTGCCCGCTCCCCTCATTCAGCTGCCATCCTCATGGTGGAAGCCTAGGGTTGTGCTCTCCTGGAGCACTCCACTCCACACTCAAGAGCAGTGTTCCCTGCCAGGCTCCTGTGACTACTGGACTGCAAACTCACCATGTCTGGACCTCAAGGCATGGAGCAGGCACCAGATGCCCAGGAAGACCCACCCTTATGCAGGAGGGACGAAGATGCCAAGGAGGGGATCCAGAGCTCCCACCGCATGCTGGGCTTCAGTGATGCACTGCTATCCATCATTGCTACCGTCATGGTCAGTGTGGGCCCCAACCCAGCTTGCCCTGGCTCTCACAGGGTCTTTGGGTTTCCCAGGCTCTTGGGTGGGTGGAACACCTTGTATGTGCTGAGTCCCCAGTACCACCCCCCTTAAAGTCCCTAACCAAGAACTGTCTCTGTTCTTCTGTCATTGTTACTGCAGATTTTGCCTGTGACACATACGGAGATCTCCCCAGGGCAGGTAACTGGGTAGGCTTCCTGGTGCTGGGGTGGGAGAACAGACTACAAGGGGTATACCAGGGGTGAGGGAGCTGCCTCAGCCTCCTTCGCACCTGTGCTGCTGCCCTGGAGGATGGTTCATGGCAGGTGTTTCCAAAGTAGAGAGCAATGTGGCTCTACCTTTGGAAGGTCTTGGGTGCACACCTGTGCCTTCCTTTTCCCCACGTGACGGATGCTGTGTGACAGAGCAGCAACGGTGCCATGCTGAAGTCTGAGGACTGAGTGGGATGATGGGGACATGCAGCACTGCACAGGGTACAGGCCCACAGAAGCCAGGTTGGCTGTGCTGCTCAGGAAGGCTAGTTCTGAGGGGGATGTGGTACTTGGGAACCTGAGGTAGATAGGGTCCAGTGCTTGGTGAGACACACACCTCACCACAAGCTCAGAGCAGGGTTCTTAGAGCACAGCCATGAGGATGTGAGGGGCCCACTGAGGACATGCCACCCCAAGCACTGTCCACCTGACTGGACAGTCCACCCTCTGTGTCAACAATGTCTTGGAGTCTGAGACTTTTTAGTGCTCTCAGTCCTAACTGGGTCTCAGAAAATTCCTGGAAGTTCATGGGACATTCCTGAGGAAAGAGATGAGGCCTGGCTACCTCTCAAGGGAGTGCTGAACAGCGGGCATTTCTGTGTTGGGGAGGAACTCACACCTGTTCCCCCTGCCTTAAAAATGAAGCTGGGGGAGGTGGCACACTCCATCTACTCAGAGGGCCAAGGCAGGAAGATTACAAGTTCAAAACCAGATTGGTAACTTAAGGAGACTTATCTCAAAATAAAAAGGGCTGAAACATAGCTGAGTGGTAGTTGCTCAGTGTATATGTGGTCCTGGGTTCAATCCCCACACACACACACAGTATTTGAACATCCACAAATGAGAAAGCTCAACAGTGGCATCATAAAGAGTGGTATCATTGCTATAGCATGTGGCTGACTCAGACCTACATGCACATGGACCCAGAAGCTTGAGTGACATTGGCCCAAGGCCAGGCCCGAGAGTGCCATGCTGGTAGAGCCCTCCACACCCTCTGTTCCTCTCCAACCGGTCAGTTGTTGCCTGTGGTGGGGAGGCCCTACCCAGTCCCATCGGCTTCCCCTTTCCTGAGCTATACCAGGTCTCATCCTGCTGTTGTCAATGTCCTTATTCCTCCAAAATTCATGTGTTAGGATGCAAACCTCAGAGCGACAGCATACAAGGGGTTTAACAGCCTTTTGAGGGGCAGTTGCCCTCTGTCCCTTCTGCCATACAAGGACTAGCCCTTTTGCTCTACCTGCTCACTCATGGCTCTCCTATGACCCTGGTTCTGCCCTGTAGCCTGGTGCTGAAGGACCTCTGAATGCTGACCTCTGAGGAGTGCAGAGACCTGCCTAACAGTGCCACAGTGGTTGTGGGGCTGGGCTGATCTGGGCTGGAGGAGGGAGAGGGCAGTCCCAGGCATTGGGCCATGTGAGGTTCACTGTTCTCACAGCAGTGCTCTTTTACTCTAGGACTTTGACAGAAGTATGCAGAAACTTCTAGCCACCAGGATTGCTGTTTACCTGATGACATTTCTAATTGTGACGGTGGCCTGGGCTGCACATGCTAGGTAGGCCCCAGGCTTGTGCAAAGTGACATCCTCACCATTAGGACTTGGTAGACCCACACGGTAGACCCACACTGGGCCGATTATTCCTAGGCCCTGCACTTTATCATATGCTTCTCCAAAGAAATGAGGTCAACAGCCCCACCCCCAACACCCTCCCCATCCCCACTCACCTTTCCTCAGGTTCTTGTTCTGAGCCTTGTCCTGGGACAATGGAGGGAACATGCACATCCTTGGCAGGCCTTTGTCCTGAGCTGCTCAGTAGGCTTCCTGCATGGCAGGCACAACAGCCAGCCAAGGGCTGTCCTGCTAGAACAGGCAGTAGAACAGGAGGGATGAGCCATGTTGGCAGGGCCAGGGCCTTTAGTATCAGCCCTATCCCACTTCCTAGGAGGAAGTCTTCAGAATCCTGGGGCCTGGACTTCCAGCCTCAGCAGCAGGGTCAGGAAGCCTCAGAGTTAGAGCTAGACTGTGGATGTGGATGCCTGTATATACTCTGTCCAGAGGAAGTGCTTGTCAGCCAGTGTTAGGGAGCAGAAAAAGCCACAGCTCTTGCTAAGTGTTTGCACTGTGCTAAAATTGCCACCCATTTTTATACCACATTCTATTCTTAGCAAGGTGACTGTTTCTGGGGCTGACCATGGTCCCCTATGTTCAGATCTCATAGGAGGGCTTTTCTCTTGAGTAATTGGGAGGCTTGTAGGCCAGCAGCTGGATGACTGCAGGCTAGCTCACCAGAGGTCACATACTGAGGAGTCTATCCGGAGAGTGGGTGTAGGGCTTGTGCCTGTGCAGGGCTGTGTGGAGCTGCTCTGTGTCTTCTGCCCTTTCCAGGACATGGGCCTACATGCACAGTCACGGCACTAGCATGCCTGCAGAGCTGCTGGGAGCCAGGCAGTGGCCCCGTTTGGCTTTATGTGAAGGATGAGGCCTCAGAGTGAGCCCTGAGAAGGCACTGTGTTCTCTGTAGTGCTTTGTATCAGGCTGACCTTGCTAAGGAAACCCTGGGGTAGGAGCCAGATCAGAGGCTGCAAGACCAGATCCTTAACAGGCCAGGCTCACATTTTTCCCTGGTTGAATGAAGCTTCAGCAGGTTTGATGTGTGAAACCTGTCAAAGGAACAGGAAGAGAGTAGGCTGCCTATATGATGGTGCTCTAGATGCAGAAACCTGCAGGCAGACAGCTAGAGGACATTCCCAAGAGCTTCTGAGCCAGCCCAACCTCTGTGGCTCTCTGGCCCTGCCCACAGCACAACTTCTGAGCCCCTGTTCCCATGGGATGGGCCTGCTCCAGTGAAGACTTTGGAAAACCATGCCCAATGTACATATTTGCATCTGCAGTCTGTTCATAGCCATGTGCTTTAAACTGGAAGCAAAACTATGAAAGTACATGTGGGAATGAAGGTGTTTTTAGGGAAGTTACATCATCATCATCTTTGAATTTTCTGAACTTTTCACTAAGTAGTGGTTTATATTTGGCCAAGAGTGATGTTTTCTGGTGACTATGTACCTAGGAATGCCCATGACAGTGTGTGCTTGAGCCTGTTAGTGCCACTTCAGAGCAGTGATCCTTCTCTTCCTGTTCTCATTTTGTGTAGGTTGTTTCAGGTTGTTGGGAAAATAGATGATACACTTGCCTTGCTCAACCTGGTGAGTTTTTCCTGTCCTTCTGCGAATGATGTTGGTTTGTAATTGAACCTCTCAGAAGTCAGAGGCATGGCCAGCTGCTTCTCTCCCAACCTCCGGCCCCTCAGCCCCTTGGTCCAGGGGTGGCTTTGCCCTGGGGAGGCCAAGGAGAGCCACCTTACCTTCCCATTGTGGGCAGGGGCACAGGCCTCTGGGCACTTGGCCACTGCCCTATAGTGCCCTCATCCCAGGCCACATGACCCCAACCCCCTCCCTTTCTCCTCTCTAGGCATGCATGATGACCATAACCCTTCTGCCTTACACGGTGAGTACAGTTAGTGCTCATCCCCATCCAGAAATGCAGCCTGGGGAACTGGTTCAGGACTTAACTACAGGGCTGCAAGGAGGAGAAGGTTGATGCAGTCAGTGAATAGAGGCACAGAGCACTTGGGCTGGACATAGTGCTCTCTGCCTTAGGAGGCTGAGGCAAGATTGTTGAGTCCAGCCTGGGAAACATAATAATACCCAGTCTAAAAAAAAGAAACCAAGAGAACCCAGAGGAGAGGGTCGCAGATACCCCAACTCCTGCCAGGCTTTGCTGCAGTGTGCCCCACCCTCCCTCTAGGGCTGAAGGGAGTGTTCCTTCTCACTCAGCCTAACTTTCCCACTTGTACCTGACATTCACATTCAGTCTGATGTGTACACTCAGAGCTAATGTTCACACCAACATTCACACTCAGGTTACATTCACAATCAGTCTGACAGGCTTGCAGCTTATGTGTCCCAGAGAATTCAGATCTGAGGATTCAGTGTGAATCTGACAACACTTTGACATTAAGGCCTGAAGTGGTGGGTGGTCTTGCTTGGGGAGGTGGACAGACCCCACTCTCGCCCCTCACACCCATGCCATTCCCCCCAGCTGAGCTGGCTCTGTCTGCTGCACACACCATGGCTCCAGGCATCCCCAGCTTCAGGCCAGGGGGCCGGGTAATCTTGTGGATTTTGTTTGTTTTTGGACACAGTTTTCCTTAATGGTGACCTTCCCTGATGTGCCTCTCGGCATCTTCTTGTTCTGTGTGTGTGTGATCGCCATTGGGGCTGTGCAGGTAGGGTGCTGGCCTCCAAGCTGAGGGGGGTGGTGCGTATGTGTGGTTGCTGACAGCCCTACTGTGGAGCCCAGGGCCACTTCTGAGTGTGAATGTGGCTTGCCCAGGGCCTTGTCCTGCTGATCTGGGACTTAAGGGATCACCATCCCTCTCCCAACATACCCTAGGGTGCCAGGTCACCCAGGGCCTTCCCCAAGCCCCTGCATGCATGTGTTGATTGAAGGCTGATTGGCCACAGAGCTCCTGCTGCTGCCCGCCCACCCACAGGCACTGATCATAGGCTATGCCTTCCACTTCCCACACCTGCTGAGCCCACAGCTCCGCAGCTCCGCCCGCAGGGCTGTGACCCGGCAGCACATCCTGCTCCTCGTCCTCCGTGGCCCAGCACTCTGCTTTGCTGCAGCTGTTTTCTCCCTCTTCTTCTTCCCCATGGTGAGTGCTGCTGGAACAACCTCAGGGGGAGGACTCAGCTCAAACTCTGAAGCCCAGGCCTACCAATCAGCTTGAAAGCTACCAGCCAATTTCTAACAGGAAGGAGAACCCTGGTCTGGCATTGAGTAGCACAGACATCAGAGACAGCTCATTGACTGTTCACATCCACACTGTTTAGGGAGCTGGGATTTAAACTATCAGACTGCACCCTAGGGGAGACACTGATGAAAGTGTTCAGTGAGCATGTTGAGAGGCCCACCAGTGTAGAGCAGGTGGGCTGATGAGCATCCACAGCCCTGCAGTCATTGGTCAACTGGCCAGGCTAACCCCTTCCTTGAGGACAGAATCAGAACACCAGGCCAAGAGTATCTTGGCAGGGAGGCCACTAGTGAGGGCAGGAAGTAGACATCATTGTGAATTGAAGTCCAAGGCTGGCCTTGTAACCTAGCTACCTCAGAGGGAGGAGATGAGGACAGTGGTATAGGCTGGGGCCAGACTGTGAAGAGGTAGCAAGAGAGATACAGATTGGGCAGGGTGTCCTTGGCCATGCTCACTTGGTCAGTAGCAGCAGGGATGGGGATGGAATGGCCAGTATGGGGTCAAGGCAGGTAAGGCCTGAACAGGCAGGTGGCCCCCAAGGAGGATGAGCCTAATGGCAGAAGCCTGAGGCAAACTCATGGCTCAGAGGGTACCATCCCTTCCCAGGATTGGCAGGAGAATCTGGTGAAGGATGGTGGGCAGTTCCTTGAAGGGAAGAGTAGCAGTGTGTGGGAGAGACTGTGTTGCACTGTGATCAGTTCTGTCCCTTTTCATTGTCCAGTGCACTGCACTGGCAGCAGGAGCCCACCTGGTTGTTACTACTCAGTCACAGACGTTGGGCTGTCCCACTTGAGACCTGAAAGTAGGTGTGTACCACCCTTCACATCTGTCTTCAGATCTCTGGTGCACATGCCCAGCAGTGGACCTGCTATATCATGTAGTTATTCTGGTTTTAATTTTTTGAGAACTGTGTGCTGTTTGCCATAGTAGCAGAGCTGTGCACCTTCCCACAGCAGCATGTGAGGGCTCTTTCTCCATATCCTTACTGGTACTGCTGTCTCTGATTTCCAGGGTTCTGGCAGTGGAGGTGGTACCCTCTTATGCCAGGTGTCCTTCCTGCCGAGCATCTTTCCATGTCTACAAGCTGTTCCCAGCTGGGTTGCACTGTAACAGCTCCTGGTGTCCCACTGCACTGTCCCCTTCTCTGTGGGTACCCAGGCGCTCAACATAGAGTCCTAGGCTTGGGGGTCTTCTTCTCCACCAAGAATGATGCCTTTGTTTTTACTGTCTCTCCAGCTGCCCCTCCCTTGAAGTATCTCCTAACTCCCAGGGTGTGTGGCCCTACCCTGTGGGAAAAGGTGTTGACTTTGCATGTCTCTCTGCAGTCATACCTGCTAATGGTGACCGTCATCTTCCTCCCCTACATCAGCAAGGCCTCCAGCTGGTGCAGAGACAGGCTCATGGGTAGGCACTGAGGCCCCTGAGGATGTCAGGTGGGGCTGGGCACACTGCATGGTGACCCTGGCCTGATGCCCTAATCCATAACCTCCCACCCATCTCCTCTCCCAGCCTACACAACCCAGCCCTTGGGGATGAGGGTAGTAATGCCATGCTGGCCCCACACCCTCAGGGACTGGGCCAGCTCCTCCTTCCTGGCACATCCACAGGCCGCAGGCAGTCCCCAGATCACAGTGTGGAGCTTTTCACCTTTGACCTTCATGAGCCCCTCAGCAAGGAGCGAGTAGAAGCCTTCAGTGATGGGGTCTACGCCATTGTGGCCACATTGCTCATCCTGGACATCTGGTGAGGACCCCACTAGTGGCTGCCCAGTACCCCTGCCAGGTGCTGTTTGTGTCCAACCCCCTTTGTGAGCCCAGAGCATTGTAGGTGGTGGTCCCACATCAAGGACAACAGGGCTCCCAGAGTAGAGGGTGGTTTGAGCCTGATGTGCCAGGGAAAGAGGTCCTTGGACAGTATAGCACCCCTAGGACTCAGCCCTTTCCTATGTGCTGTCAGGCCTTCTTCCTCCCACTGTTGACACTGAACTCTGCTCAACTTCTAAACCTATGGATGGTTTCTAAGTGTTCACTTGTTCAAGTCTTTCCTTAAAAAAGACTGGTCCTCAGTCATATTTTGGGTCACACTCATTCCATTAAACATGTTGAACACTGGTTTTATATTCTGTATCGTCTGACTTTCCTGCCACTCTAAGTAGACTTTTCTACCTGCAAAATTTTAAATTAGAAGCAAACTTTTCTTAGTACCTCATTCCTTTTGATTTAAAGAACATCAGGACAACCTTCCCTTGCTTCTTGAGGCCAGGGGTTGTGGTTGGGGTAAGGAGGTCATGCCTTGTGCTGCCCCTCATTCCCAGGCTGTCTCCTTCCTCCATCCTGCCCTTGCCATCTACCCGCTCCACACCCAGCTGATAAAAGGTGCTATTTCCTGGTACCTACCCTAGACCACCCAGTGACACTTGGGTGGTCTTCTCAGAGAGGTGCAGAGACAGGGCCTCAGGCTCACAAGCTCACCTCAGGATTGCCCCTGCTGTAGAACTGCTGGTCAGCAAGGAATCCCCCAGGTGCCAGTTAGGCGTGCATTGGGGATGAGTGGGAAGCACTTGGCAATGTGCTGAGCATCTAGTCATTCTCCTGAAATGCATGCTGTGATGCCTAGACCCTCCCACCCATGCCAGGAGCTGGTACAGATGCCCTGTGTTCTCACTTCCCAGTGAGGACAACGTCCCCGACCCCAAGGATGTGAAGGAGAAGTTCCACAGCAGTCTGGTGGCAGCCCTGGGTGAATACGGGCCACACTTCCTGGCATACTTCGGCTCCTTCGCTACGGTGGGGCTCCTCTGGTTTGCTCACCACTCACTCTTCCTGCATGTCCGAAAGGCTACACAGGTCATGGGACTGCTCAACACACTCTCACTGGCCTTTGTGGGCGGCCTGCCTCTAGCCTACCAGCAGACCTCGGCCTTTGCCCGTCAGCCCCGTGATGAGCTCGAGCGTGTGCGTGTCAGCTGTGCCATCATCTTCTTTGCCAGCATCTTCCAGTTTGCCATCTGGACTGCGGCCCTGCTGCACCAGACAGAGACACTCCAGCCTGCAGTGCGGTTTGGTGGACCGGAACACGCCTTCATGTTTGCCAAGCTCGCCTTGTACCCCTGTGCCAGCCTGCTGGCCTTTGCCGCTACCTGCCTGCTGAGCCGGTTCAGCACGGCCATCTTCCACCTCATGCAGATATCTGTGCCCTTCGCCTTCTTGTTACTGCGTCTACTCGTGCGTCTTGCCCTAGTGGCCCTGCGGGGCCTACAGTCTCTGCGGCCCGCACACCTCCCACCAGGCCGGGCCAGTGAGAGTGACCCTGATGCCCAGGCCCAGCTCCTGCCTGCTTCCTGCTAGCACTAAAGAGGCCACACCTGCGACCTGCTTGTCCCACCCAATGCCATAGATATCATCTCCACTGTGAAACGCCAACATCTATCCAGAGTATGCATGCTGCTCTACACAAGAACTTATACCCAGACATGGATCTCTCCCTTAACAAGTTGCCTTGGAGCATCTGGATGGCTTCAGGCAGCCACGCTACCTGGGACCCCAGATCCTTTGCCCAGCCACCCTGCCCCATTCACCTGAGCCTCTCTGCCTAGAGCCCCGAGCAGCATCTCCTCCCTAAGACTCAGCTGTTGGACTGGGAAGTCCCTGAAGGGCCGCCCACTCCAGACCTGCCCAGAGTATGCAACACCACTGGGGTTCCCAGTCCATCCGGCCCGTCCCCACACACAGTTGCTGGACACAATAAGAGAAGGTACTGCAGGACACTGAAGCCCAACTCTATTTGTCCCAGGTGTAAATTAGGTCACATTCAAGTAGTGGTAAGTCACAAGGAGAGGCCCAGGGCTCAGGGTCACAGCCCTGTAGGCGATCGCAATTAAAATAGCAGACAGACCTCTCTGATCAGAATTTGCAAACAATTCCTGCAGATTGAAATCAAAGCAGAACTAACTACACCACTAAGGAATTGTTCTGAAGATAATAAGTGACTTAAACGTGAGGACTGTTACACTGAGACCACCGAAGGAGTAGGGCACATGTCTGCAGTTTTGGCAAAAGCAAGGAAGGGATGTGATGCTGCAGCATAGAGGTTCCTGGGGAGGCTGCAGGCCATGCTCAAGGCTGAGGCCCACACCATTGCAAACCCAGCACCAGGAGTGCTGGGAAGAGTGACCTGGTTGGTGGCCCCTTGATTCGGGGACCTCTGCAGATACCCTACATAGGTCACTTATTTTTGGTCAGATTTCTTCCAACATGTGTGGAGTGGGCACAGGGAGAAGAGCTTCATTCACAGAAGCCAGGCTGTCCAGGCAGAGTTGCTCCCCAAGGGGCTCAGCCAGCAGTGCTGCCTGGGTGGGTTAGGAGCTGTGTCCACACTGGTACACAAGCCCAGGTTGCTGGCAAAGCGTTATGTAAAGTGCTGGATTGGTGAATAAGGGCATTAAATCCACTCCTCAACATGTAGGTGTTATTTACAGGTTCACTGACTGGACTAGGAAGCCCTGCTTCTGGTCCCCTCTAGGCACTAAATGCCCACCCCAGGGGCCAAGGGGGGAAACTTGGGCCCAGCCCACACTCCAGCTGCCATGCAGTAGTCATCCAAGCCCACCTTGCCTCAGGGTGGACACAGATCCCCTCTCCCAAGTAAGGTTGGCTACCATCCACAACTTCCTCCCGTAGTAGAACCCCATGCAGTGATAAGGCAGGAGTCAGGGGACAATACCTTCCCTGAGCCAGGCAGGGGGAGATCATCCCCATGGCCACCATGGATGCACACCACCTGCCCACGGGGGAGGGAGGCTGGGCATCTGCCCCAAAGGGGCATCCAGGGGACAGCTGAGGGTCATAAGATGAGGTCAGAGGCCACCAAACTGATCATTCCAGTGCTGTGCTGCCCCAAAGGCCAGAGGGCAGTCCAGCCAGGAGCCTTGTGCTCCTGTCCCAGGCACTGTCCAGGGCTGGGAAAAGGGGCTGCCACCCACCCAAGAGTTTTCACGTGAAATTGGACAGGGCTGCAGATGTCCTGGCCCCAAGAAGATAGCATGGGCAGAGCTGCAACAAGTGCATCAGATGGACGCTCCAGTGGAACTTGGACCTCTCAGCCCTACTTAGTGTTGCCCTCGGGGGCAGGCACAGCATCCCCCCTGTTGGCTGCAGCCTTCCTGGGCTTCTGCTTGGCCTTCCTCAGCATGTGGACCTGTCCCAGGATGGGCAGGATGGATCAGAGGGCTGGGGATACCAGGTTGCAACCCTGTGACCCAGAAGTAGCCAACTCCTCAGCTGTTTGACAGGGGTTAGTTTGAGGTGGTGCTATGCAGCTACTGGCTCTCCCTTTGGTCCCAGACTTTCTTGAGAGGCCTGGCATTTCTACTAAGGAGCACAGGGCTTGAAAGGCTGATGCCTGTGTCAGCTCCTGAGGCTTCCTGATTCTTAGATGGCCCAGGCCTACCTGGACAGGAAGGCCACCCCAGCCACCCCTCCACTGCAGCTGCCCAACATACCTTGGGGCCTGCAGCTGAGATGATCATGTGTCCTGGGGCCTGGACCCAGGGCTCACCATCTACCTGCACGGGTGTGGTCTTGAGGAGGGTGACACGGAAGTAGGAGCCCTGGGCAATACGGATGCCAGAGCGCAGTCCCCCTTGCACCTGGCCCTGAAAGGAGGTCAGAGCCAGCTTAGCAGGTGATAGAGCAGCACAGGAGCCTGCCCTAGCCCAGTGCTTACCATGTGCACGACACCAGTCACGCCCACCACCTCCAGCAGCCCATCATCCATGCGCGGCTTCTCAAACCTTGAGTCACTGTCCGAGCCCCAGAGGTCAGCTCCTGAACCCCAGCTGCCCAAGAAATGGGTGCACCAGGGTTAGGCTTGGTACCAGCCCAGCTAGGCCCATGGAGTCTCGTTGGGGGCAGTGCCTGCACACCTGGGAATGTTAATGAAAATGAGGCCCTCAATGCTGGGCAGCTCCACCTCCTGCTGCTCCACCTGCAGCCGGATCTCCTTGTGTAAGCCACGTGAGTGGCTAATCTTCTGCAGCCCAACACGCACATACACACCCTTGTTGTGGAATCTGCAAGATACACGAGTCAGGTCACTGGCTAGGGGCTGCACCTGCCCGAGCATGTGCTCCTACCCACCTGTCCTGTGATACCTGCTGGTGAATTTTCCAGGCTCCTCCTCCCGTGCCTGGTGGAAGTCCAGGCTGAGCTCGGCATCAATGCCAATACCACAGTAGTTGCTCATCTGCACAATCTGGAAACAGAGGGCTCTTCCAGGACACTGCCCAGTGTCTGGCTGCCTCCTTCCAAACCTGCCCTGCACTATGGCCCCTTCCTGGGACTGCCCTGCTCAGCCACTTAGCACCCCAGGAAGGCTATGTGCCCCACAGCATGGCTAGGAGAAGGGGAGTATGGGAGGGTCATGGGCAAGGTCCAGGGACCACTTGTCACCTTGGGGGGCTCTGCATCCACCACACTGTTCTCTGCACCAGCAGCCTTGTGAGCATCCAGCAGGATGGTCCACCGGTCCATAAGCACAGTGTCTGCTTCATCCACAGACACCAGCATGGAGAATGGGTCCTCTCCACTGTAACCTGCACCCCAGCGGAGGACCCGGCCGAGGTCATTCCCTAAAACATAGGTGAGATTTGGAGGGACACCACACACCCCTCTGAAGAGACTTCACCTCGGAACGAAGGGGTTGCCATGGGACAGCCCCTTACAGGACAGAGATATCACCACCATAGATCAGGGGCCCCACCACTGAACTTGGGCAGAGCCTGGGGTAGGGATAGCCTAAGGTCCCACTCCTAATCCATGGCAGACCCCACCTGTGCCCAGAGGCAGAATAGCAACAGAAGGCTCCTGGCAGGCCAGATGGTGCCGTGTCTCCTCCAGGGCAGTGAGAACCCAGCCCACAGTGCCATCACCACCACATACGAGTACCCGGAAGCAGGGCACCTGGGAGAAGAGGTGGAACCTGTGTGGGAAGCAGGAGTACTTGCAGGGTGCTCTGCTGCAGGCAGGAGGGTGATCACCCATGAGCCAGGGCAGGACCTACCCAATGTCCCTGACTCAGGCACCTGTCCTTTTCAAATGTCCATCTCCAGCCACATGGAGGACTTGGAAGCAGGGAAGGGGACACCTATGTGTGCCTGTAGACCCACACTCACCCAGGAAGTGGTCCCCCGTTGGTCAAATCGAAGACCTGGTGAGGGTTCAGCAGCTTCCGGAAACTGCAGAGTAGGTCTCGGCCCTTGAGGCCCCCACTCTTGGGGTTCACAAACACAAGGATGGGGCAGCATCCTGAAGGTAGCTTTGTGTGCTGTGAAGGGGAGGGCAGGTGAGGGTGGGGCCTTAGGTCTCTGTGGTGCCCCATGGAAGCTGCTAGCAGTGCCCAGTACAGGACTGCAACTTCCATAGGCCAGGGTACCCCTCCTAAGGAAGACAAGGCTGTCCCTTCCCCTGCAGCCCCTGAGGCCACACGCTGATCCTCATAACTGAATATAGGCCAGCCTTCCCCAAGAGGGTCATCTGAGCTGCCAACCACTTGGAACTCTTAAGCATGAAAGCCAGGGCCAGAACCACATGCCAAGGGACCCTATATCAGGCTGGAAGCCACAGGGGGCCCTGCCTGGCACTACCAGCCAGCTGGCCTCAGGAACTACCCCACACGCATTGGAAGTCAGCAGCACTCAGGACTTGGCACACAGGTGGCTGCCCAATGCCCTGGGCATAGGAAAAGCCAATGTCCACAAGATATAGCCCAGGAGTCTGGACAGGGTGGACTGGAGTCCCTGTGACATGGTAGAGTGAGAAGAGACAAACAGGCTAGATGCAAAGACAAGGTGGGTGGCGGCACACAGGCTGGGCTGTGGCTGTGGCAAGGATATACTCAGGGCCACATGGCCCATGGGCAGGCAGGGCTGCCTGTGGCCACCACTTACCCATGCACCCCAGGGCGGGCAGCTGACAGGAGAGAAAAAGCAGTGTCAGCCTCACACCCAGTAGTGCTGCCTCCACAGGTGATGACCAGGGCAGAGGCAAGAGGGACCAGAGTGTCACCCACCCCAGGACCAGATCCTAGCCTCGTTCTGCTGTAATACCGTTCACTGCTCAAGATCGAAGGCCAAGGGTCAGGGTACAGAGCAGCCATGGACACCTCAGTCCTGGGACTCTGTGGCAGACAGACAAGCTCAGAGAGCACTGTGCGGATGCAGGGTGGGGCCTGGCTGCACATGCCACACCCATGAGCTGTGCCCTTCACCCAGGCTGCCCAGAACTTAGCTCTGTCCCTGGCACTACTAGCTCCTGAGAGAGGCCTCCAGCAACAGGAGCTCTACCAGCTGGCTCAGAGTTGCTGCCCCAGAGACACCAAGGTGGACAGCAGCACATGGGAGTGTGACCATACTCTGCCCTTAGTGAGGTGGCAGGGCCTTGACATACCTATCTCACCTGAAGCAGCATCCAGGCTAAAGGCCACAGGCTCCAGAATACAGAGTAGGTGGCCTGCCCTGGCCTCATGGGACCTAAGAAATAGGTCTTGCCATTGGACAGCCTTGAATAAGTACAGACTCACTGACCTCCACCCTCTGGTGCAAAGCAGGCAATGTTATCCGTCTTGGGCTACTGTGAGGTCTGACCAAGGTGGCAGCCAGGGAAAGTCAGGAAAACAGCAGACAAGACCATACCCAGCTGCATGGAGGTGTGAATGTCCTCGGGGGTGCAGGCATCCTCAGGGGTGAGAATACTGGCCTGGAACTGCCCACTCACCAGCACATCTGGGAGCACCAGCATGGTCAGTGGCTGGCCACGCACAGCTGTGTCTCTCCCCAGCATGTACAGCCGCTCGGCCTCAGCAAAGCAGGTGACATCCAGCACCACTGCACCTGTGACAGGTAGGCCGCAACTCAGGCCAGGCTGGCCTATGCAACCTGCTCAGGTCAGCCACCAGGGGACATGTCCATAGAAACAAAATCCACATCAAGGGACAGATAGGTTCAGAGGGTGCCCCTCACCCTCATCCTCAGCTCCTGCCTGAGCCACATGTGCTGCAGGGGTCTGAGTTCTCAAAAAGAGGTGACTAGGTAAAAATGAAAGCTTTCCCAAGAAAAAGCATAGATCCAGAAAGGGCAAGTCTTAAGACAACTGCTAAGCCTCACAACATTTCAGCAAAGCATCAGATGTGAACCAGGACAAAACCAGGGGCATCACTGGGCAGACAGCTGCAGCAGAGGAGCCTGTGCCCGTAGGAGGGAGAGGGGTGGCCTTGCCCCATGGACAGGGCTGTCACCAGGCAATACGTACCTTGGGAGTAGGTGTGGCTCATGGACACGGCGGCAGCTGCACGACAGATGGAGGTCAGAGTTCCCAGCACCAGGCCAACCCTCGGCATCATATCCAGTGGGCCCAGCACAAGCAACCCTAACCCCACCCAAGAATAGGGTCCCTGTGCTCCAGAAGCAGAGTGCAGGGACCCTGGGGAATGACCATGAAGGGAGGGCGCCCAGAGCCTCAGGAAGGTAGGAGGACCCGGCCTGCAGCATCAGCTCCCTCCCAGCCGAGCCCAGTCCACCCAGGATCACACCTTTGGTGGCCATGGCCTTATGTAGCAGGCTGTCATATTCTTGAGGAGACAGGCCAGGTGGCAGGCCACCCACAAACAGGGAGATGCGGGGGTTCACAGTCCTGCTCTCAGCCACATAGAACCGTGTCTGGCTGGCCTGCCGCAGGGATGTCTGTGGGGAGAAGGCGCCAGGTTTGGGGATCCCAGGCAGCATTGCCCACATGGGCCATTCCATCTCCTACCCAGGGAATTTGGCATTTCAAAGGAAGCCAATGAGAGGGCAGGCCTTGCTCTTGATGCCCACCCACCCCTGGGGACCTGGGGTCAGCTCTGCTGGTAAATGCAGGGCCGAGGGCAGGGCAGGACTCACATCTACCTCACTGACCTGCCGGATATCCCAAAGTCGTTGGAGCAGGGACTCATCATCAGCGAGCACCATCCGCTGGACTGCAGAGTGGCACTGACATCAACCAGGGCCCCCTACACCTCTGTAACAGCTGCCCTGGGCCCAGGGCACAGATGGGCAAGGGCATAGGCAGTAGTGGTCAGAGGGCAAATCGAGCTCACCTTGCCTGCTGCCCATAAGCACCTCTACCAATTGGAAGCTCTCGGGACCTTCGGCCTGTGCAGAGGGAATGGGGTGTCAGGCCTAGAGCCGGTCCCCTCCCAGCAGACATGGAGACAGGGCCTGGCCCTAGAGTAGTGGCCTTAGGTAGCACACACACACCTGGCGTCCAAGCAGCGGGAGGACCTCTAGCACCACAGTGCGCACTGTGCTCTGGGAAGTCACCCGGATGGACACATATGCCACACCTACCCTGTGGAGGATAGGCTCAGAGATTGGATATGGCATCTGCCCCCAACCCCTGCCCCAGATCCCAAGTCTCCGCCCTTACTTGAGCCAGCCAGGATAGATCTTCAGGACTTCCTGGGTGCGGGGCTGTGCACGGATGACCCAGGCCTCAGGCTCATGAGCCCCAGAGCCCCTGCTGCTGTTCTCCTCAGCCAAGACACCATTCCCAGCCTTTCCTGGGGCCTGGGCATCACTAGCCAGTGAGGGCAAGGGTAGCTCCTGAAGCTCAAAATCCTCAGGGTCCTCACTGATATAGTAAGCCCGAAGTGCTGCCTCCTGCAAGGTGCGGGGGTCCAGTGGGGGGGGAACAGATGTGAAGGGACAGATGTAAAGGAGCAAAGGAGCCAGGTGTAGGGGACCAGGTATAGGGAGGAGGTAGAAGAGCTGAGTGTGAGGCACCAAGTGAGGTGGGTCCAGGTGCAAGGAGCAGGTGAGGGGTTAGATGTGGGGAGTGGATGGAGGCCAGGTATGGGCACAGACCAGTGTGGAGAGCTGTAGAGAGCCAGCAAAGGGACAGGTTGGGGCCAGAGGCCAGGTGTGGCTGGCACTAGGCCTCCTGACACTTTAGAGTCACCTTACCAGCACCTCCTCATTCCTAGCCAGGCGAGGCACAGTGACCAAACGAAAATGGTTTCTCTTCATGGTGTCATTGCCATCAAAGATCTTCAGGGTCTGTTTGCCTGGCCAGTGGAAAACAGCTAAGAATCCAGGAGAAGGGGGCAGGAGGTGTGAGTAGTAACAACCAGGGGTACTTACTGGACTCAGGGGCTGCTAATGCATCCCTGCCAGGGCCCAAAGCAGCACTTCCAACTACGCCATTATCCCCATCACCTGTGGGGTGAGCAGACCTTCATACTCAGCACTCTGCCTGGGCCCCACACCCCAAGGACTCCCTCCCTGCTCACCCAGCTCTGGGGCAGCAGTCTCAGCAATACGGAAGCAATGCATCTTGCTGAAATTGCGGGACACCAAGCGCACACACCCAGGGGGCAGAACCATGGAGCGCAACCGCCCAAAGGTACACTCAGGAGCCAGTACCGCAGAGCACAGTGAATGAGCCTGGGGGAAACAGCTGTGAGTTGGTGCCTGCCAGAGGCCACCCTACACTGTCCCATCCCCATGTACCCACCCGAGTTCCCCCTGCCCCATTCCATCTTATGTGCCCACTGGACACCTCCCTGGCCCTGCCCTCCTACATGCGCACCTGGACACCACACCACTCGCAGCGCACACCAGCCAGCACGTCTGAGGAGCCGCAGGTCTTCCTGCAGATCTCGCAGCGTGCCCCCAAGGGCAGGTTCCCCTCCCGCCAGTGGTGGTGGTAGGTGTCCTGTGAGGCAGGGCAGCAGTAAGGGGCTTGCCCCAGCTTCCCATCTGTCCTGCCCCAGCTGCCACACTCACGTGATCATGGTGTCCATCCTGGTGGCACTGGCGGCAGTCACTACAGGCAAAGGGCACGCAGTCGGCGTGAATGTACAGCTCACACACTGGGGGTTGGGCAAGGTTAGGGGCCTCTAGCAGCGCTTCACTCCCATGCTCCTCACTGGCCTCACTTGGGCTGGAGCCAACCCAACCTCTGCCACCTGTGCCCAGCTCCCTTTACCCCAAGTGTGCTCTGCCTGGCTCTCACCCCCCAGAAAGCCCTGTGCCTCCACCCACATCCCTGGGCCATTGTATGTGGCAGAAACCAGGACCCTAGATGAAGGGCTGTCTAAGTAGGGCCAAGCAGTTCAGTGGTACCTTCACAGCGGAGTGCAGGTGCCTCCAGGCTCTTACGGCAGACAGCACAGAATTTTCGCTTATAGAGCCCCCGGGGACCAAAGCAGTGGGCTACAGGGACCTGCAGGGTGCAGAGAACCTCAGATCTGGGCTGTTCACCCTGCACCCTCACCTAAGAGTCTGCTATTCTCCATGGGTCCAATCCAACTGCCCTGCTGAGACTGCCCAACAACGGCCCTCCTCTCCATAGTTCTTCACCCTATCCTGGGCACTGCCACGCAGGAGGCCTGACCTAAGGATGGCTTGGCAGGATGGGGGCAGGGGAAAGGGCCCTGTAACTGCACACAAGTAGAGGAGGGCTCAACTGCCAGGCATGTGTCCCCTGGCTCTGAGGCCCAACATACCTCCCCAGGGACTACATAGGGCTGCAACTGATGGCTAGCCTGCTGCCTCTACATGGGAGCCCACAAGAGAGGAAAGACATTCACCCTGATGCAGGTCCTGATCCTACTGCTAAGTTAAAATATGCACAATAAAAGGGAGTTAGGGTGGACATGCCAGAATTTGGGTGAGTTTTGTTTTTTTCTTAAATACTACATTCTCTAAACTTGTACCATGCATAGGAAGTCTTTTTTTTTTTTTTTTCTTTTGG
>PVKA01024004.1:0-34815 GCA_004027165.1 Ctenomys sociabilis
AAAACTTTTTCTTAGTTAAATTGTTTTGAACATTTAACTTTTAATTAATTAGTATTTAATTTTCTGAATAATACTTAATTTTTGTTTTAAGATTTATGCTATATCTTTGAGTTATAATTTATCTAAAAGACATCATATGATATCTTCTCCTAGTATTAGAAACTTTGAAAAGTATATTTCTATTTTCTGTTGACTTTATGTTACTTCTTCCCTGTCCTTTATACACATATATGCACACATATATATGAAAAAAAAATACTTGTATAACCAGACATAAGATTGGTACTGTTTCATAGAAAGCTTCAATGACCTTTTAATAAGGGTTCATCTAATATATTTTATATAGTATAACTGTCACTTCGAGAGCTCTTTATTATTCATCGAGGAGCACACTGCAACTTCTCATGCCTTTTGAATTATGCTCTTTGTTATTTCCTATATGCTTCGTAAGGAGGTATTAAAATATATCAAGTTTGTATAACTAGAAAATATTTTACTTTTAGTTTTCAAAGGTATGTTTGCTAAGTATAAAATTCAAAGAGGATAGATTTTTTTTCTTTCAGTCCTTTAATTAGTCTAGTTTCTTACACACTTGGTCCTTTTTTTTTCTTCTTCTTTCTAATGTGGAATAGATGCTACTTAATTTTGTTTTTCCATAGCTAATATTTTTATGTATATGCCTTAATCATTTTTTTTCTTTACAATAAGTTTTGGACAATTTAATTTTTGTGTATCTTGGTATGATTTTATTTAAATTTCTTGTGCAAAAGGTTCATTTTTCTTGGAAATGTGGTATTATAAGTTGAACTAAATTCAGAAAGTTTAAATCTTTATATATTTATATCCTACTCTTTTCTACTTTGAGAATTGTAATTATATGAATATATAAAAAAAAGAGCAGTTAATGCTTACAATTTTTGTTTTTACTGATTTTTTCTTCTCTTGAATTTCTTATAACTTTTTAGTTATTTTTTTGTTAAAACAAAACTTAAGTGTTTATATCTGTTAATTTGAAAAACTAATTTGCACATAGAATCATGTAATACAGCAAGCACTGTTGGATTTTTATTACTTTGTTTAGTGAAATCTTGTACCATGTATAATGCTGTTTTCTTCTATCACTATTTTGTATTCTTTAAAAATAATAATAAAAAGTACAAAAAAAGAAAAGGAAAACAGCCCCTTGGAAATTATAAGTTCTCTGAGCACTCTCAAAGAATCAGTTCTTAGAAAAGGACTGAGCAGGACTGGCAAAATAGTGGATTAAAGTTCCTGTAAGCAGGTGCAGAGGCTGGGGGTCCGATTCCCTGGCCTGCCATGCAGGCCCTGCCCCTGGGGTGTGCTGGGACAGCAACTGAGACTGGGCATGGTGGTGCATGCCTATAATCCCAGCTCTTGGGAGAATCACTAGAAGTCCTATCTAGTAGTGAGGCCCTGAACACCCTGTAGATCCTTCCCTAAAAATGCAAAAGAAAGAAAGAAAGAAAGAAAAGAAGGAAGGAAGGAAAGAAGGAAGAAAAGAAAAGAAAAAAAGAAAAGGGCTGATCAAACCATATTTTGACCAGGACTGCCTACATTACCAACTGTGGAAACCTCCATTCCTTGTCTGTGTTCCTTTCTCTATAAAAGACCCTGAAGTTTTAGAGAATCTTTGACTCTCTTTGTGGGACCTATCCAGTGTGACCAGGCTGATTAAAGCCCCTGCCTTTGAACAGTGTTTATCTATTGATTGATGTTTGGGATGGGTGGCCAAGCATGGTCTACTGGGACTTCTGGGGTTACAGTTTTTGACCTAAGATTATGTATTAAGATCTGAGTCTGGCATGTTTCCTGATGCTCCTGTGTTGAGTATATGGTCCTGAATGTAGTGTTTTCAGAAGGACAGCTTTTGGAAAATGATTGGATTATGAAAGTTCTGACCTCATGAGTGGATGCACCCACTGATGGGCTCCTGGGTGGTGATGGGTTTGGAGTGGCAAGACTTAGTTAACATTGGGTCCTTGGAGGTATATTCTTGGGAGCTCTATGTCATCCCAGGCCTTTCTCTCTCTTTGCTTCCTGTTCACCACAGGTGAGCAGTTGTCTGCGTTGTGTGTTGCTACTGACTGCTACTATGTTCTACTTCATCATGGGTCCATAGCAGGGGAACCTGTAGGCTGTGAAACTCTGAGCCAAAATAAATCTCTTATGTTGTTTTCTTAGGTATTTTGGCACAGTAATAGAAAGCTGACCAAACCAAGGTCCTGGAAATTTTCAGGATAGACTTTATTAATAGTACATAGGAAATTAACTAACGTATTCATATTCATAGATTTTACTACCACTGTGGAGGAACACCTGGACAATTGTTGAAAGAACAATCATCTCCTTTTTGGCTAAATCTGGTCCTAACTTCCTGTATTGATTTGTGCAAAGCTGGTTAAGTCTTGTCTTTATTCCCTCAATGGGCTCCAAGCATTGCAAATAGGTCTAGCCAGGTGCTGAGGTAAGGTGGTTGAAGCAGGCCACACTGCACTTCACAAAACTCCCGTGATGTGCATGTGAGCTGGGCTGGGAGAGCCTGCCAAAGGCAGAGAGCCAGCCTCGAAATAAGAGTCGATGACGTCTCAGGGCATAAAACAGAGCTGAAGCACTGATCCCAAAACATTAGGTACTGTCTTGAATTGTGTTATAGAGCTTACTCTTTCTTCTTTCTCATGGTACCCATGTGTTTCCTGCCACTCCCCTCTTCACAAATTAATAAAACCTCAGTTCACACTGAGCCAAGTCCTTTGTTCCAGTTAGCCATTGTTCTAGTTGGACTTAGGACCCGTTGGCTCCCCTCAAGCATAAATATACTTTTGCGTCTTTATTCTTGCCATGCATTGCACTTGAAGTGGTGGACTGAAATTAACTTATTAGAATTCCAATAAAATTTCCATGGGATTACAAATATGGAGTTTTCTGGATTGCTACAAAATCTAGAAGGGCTTCCTACATATCAGCACTTATAGAAATGTGGGTGCAGTTGTTTGTAATTAACATACTAATACCTTCAAAATAATGAAAGACTACATCTCAAAATCAGGCCTCCCTATGTTAAGTGGTATGTTAGTGCAAAAAAGCACAAAAATATTCTTTGCAGCTACCAGAGCCCACTGATAATTTAAGCCTATGCAAAGGTGGCATGTTGAAAGGCTTTCTGGCTTATCTTTCCAAGGACCTTAAAGAGGAGCAATACAGAAAATGGGAACTGGTACTCATGGTGAGCTGTGAAGAAGGTCATGGAAAGTGTGGCCAGGTACAGAAAAGAACAGCTGAAGAACTCGGACACTTTGAGAGAAATCTCTTTGGACACTGCAAAAGGGAGAGAGATCCTGAGACATGACAAGGAGGTAGGCTGCAAGGAGCCAAGAGAGAGAGCACTGGCAGGGCAGCAAGTAAGCCAAGCTTAGTAAGAAAGGCCACATTTCCTCACCCAGAAAGGGAACCTCCATTGTTGACCCTTGACCATGGAAAGTATGAAATCCACAGAGTGGAATTTACCACACATTTTATTAGAAGCCAAAAAGCAAATTCCACTTAACCAGAGTTACATATTCACATCAGTGACAAAATAAACAGGCAGGGAAATCTTGGCTACACTGAGGATCAGAGTGTTTCAATGACCTCTTTTCAATAACTCTCTTCCAGATTACCAGACCAAGGCCTTCATCATCAGCATCTTTTTGATTACTCCTGGAGGCACAGTTCACTTTCTGGCCTTTCTTCTCTTTAGGCTCAGTGGCACTGTAACAAAGTAGTTTTCTGGGGAAAACATTGGTAGAAGTCATCTTCTCTAAACCTTTAACAATGAATTACTTTCACACAGTACCCTAAATTATAAGCAGAGCCTCTGTAAAGTCACTCTTCTCCCAGCTAATGTGAACTAATTTGCAGAAGAAGTAATGCCTCTGTCTACAAAGAAAATGTAGATCTTATTCTGTTTCCATAAGGAAGGAAAAGGGGAAAAAAAAACCCCACAGTGAAGAGGAACACTCTCTGATTGTGGGTATTTCCCACCTGTTATTGCTATGTTCTCTTTCCTCTCATAAGGCCCCTCACAACCCAACCCAAGTGCCTTAAAAGAGATTTGAGGTGACAGAGAAGTCCCTCTATGTTCATCAGGGGTGGCTTTAAATAAATCTATTTCTATTGACTTCTGGGTTAAACTTTTGGATTGAGCCATGAGTAGTGGGAAACTCCAGGTCTGGTCCTGGCCCCTTGTGTGGGCCCACTGTGTTAAAGAAGGACTTGTGTGGATTCATTGCCTGGGTTCTGGCATAAGTAGTGTGAGGTGCCTGGAGAGCTGAAGGCCCTGTGATTGTCCTAGGCAATGTGGTTGGGCTTTCACAGATGCTCTGCCAAAGGCAAAGCTCAGCCACTGGTAACATGGCACGTGGCTTTGAAGGACACAGACAGGTGAGAAATTAAACTCTTTAAGGTTTTATCTTTAAGATTTTTCTTCAGAAAATGATTCTGAGCCTACAGGAAGGAAGGAAAAAACAAAATTAAGAAAAGGAGGATAGAACAGGGGGGAACAGTGGGAGGACGGTCTTAGAATTTCTTATAGTGTCAGGCTGGGCATATAGCTTGGTGGCAGAGTGCCTGCTTAGCACTTTGGTGCTGGGTGTGGCGGGAGGAGGTGTTCCAGCAAGCTGGCAGGTAGTCCCCAGAGAAACTCACTGGAGGAAGGAGACAACTGCCTCAGAGACCCTACTGTGCTCACCCCCTGCTGTGGAACCTAGAGAGCACAGTTTTTGTGCCAACACACAAAGCACAGCAGCTGGGGCCTTCCCTCTTTCCACTTCCTGTAGCAGCATTGAGAGGAGTCTTTTCAGGCTTCTACAGACTTACCTGGTAGTTAGGACTTAATCAAATGGAAAAGGAATTTTTTTTTTCTTTCTCTCTCTCTTTTTTTTTTTTTTTTTCTGGCGGAACCAGGGATTGAACTCATGCCCTTATACTAGCCAGGGAAGCGCTTATTCCATTGAGCCACCTCCCCAGCCCTAAAGTTTTCTTCAATACCTCAAAGTTGTTCCATGGCCCATCTTATCTTCTGAAATTTGTATCTCTTTACCTTGACCGAGTCCATCTTGCCTTCACAAATGGGATGAATCTGGGTCCCGCGTGCTTTCTGGTGTTTCTCACTGAGCATTCCATCTCAAGGCCCTTCCCATTCTGGCTCCTTCACATCTTCTCAAGGATCAATACTGTCTTGTGGTCTGACAGTTACCCCACCTTTTCAATGCTCCCTTCACATTCCTTCTCGCGTGTTCCCCCCTAAATCTCTTTTATGTCCAACTCTGTCCTGGTATCTGCTTCTTAGAAGTCATGGCTGTATAAACTAACACATGACTTTAACAAGCCCCAGAATAGGGTGTGTGGTCTCACAGTATTTCTTTAGCATTCCTCACAGTGCCTGACAGTCAGGCTGGGAGTAATTTAAGAATTAGCCAACTGCATATATAGGATGGCTGGAGTGCGGGGAGGAATAGGCAAAGAGATACCCACCATATAACATCCCCAACATTAATTTACTGTGTGACTTTTTTTAAAAAAAAATTGTTGTTGGTACAGGGTTTCACTACACAGTTCAGCCTCCAAGCACTGGGATTTACAAGGCTACCACATCTGCTTTTGGAACAATACAGCATGCAATACTGGGATTGAACTCAGGTTCTTGTGCTTGCTAGGCAGGTGTTTACACTGCCAAGCTATCTCCCCAGCCTACTAAATGCCATTTTGAAGATGGTGAAGCAAACATACGTCCAATTGAATGACCCAGCCTTGTTGTGAAGTTATTCAAAGTTATTTTAGGTACATGTTCTGTTGGGTCCTTGCCCCCTCTTTTAATTTGTTTCGAAGATGAACACTGCTCATTAGCAGTTGAACCATTTGGCAAATGACTCAAGCTAAGTCCATTTAGTATTTTACAATCTTCATTAACCACAATTAGATCAGTGAAATCTCTTGAGATGCACTGTGGAATAATTTTTTTCAGAGCCAGTCCTCTTCTATAATAAATAGGTGAGTTGGGTATAACTGTTGAGAGCTGCTGGCACAGTTTTACCGTTCTCTCATGGGGTCTATCTGATGCTGTGATGAGAATCTTGGGAGAAGTTTGTTGAAGTAAGGAGCAAACTCATCTGTAGCTTCATCATAGCAACCTCTTCATCATTAGGGTCTACTGTAGTTTCATCATAGACTCGTTGGTTGTCAGTAGTCTTGGATACTGTTTTTGGTGGAGCTTTATCACAAAGAGCTTCTCTCTCTTTTTTAAGTTTTTTCTTAGCAGTCAACTTCTTCCGCTGCTGCTGTTTCCACTGTGTAAACACTGTCTCTGCTGCTTGTTCTTAATTTCCGAAATGCTGAAGCCTTCGAGGAAGGCAGTTGCTTTTGGGGGCTGGATCCCCCTTCCATTGTTCCATCAGGGCCACTGCACCCTCTTGAGGGTGTGCTACAGTGGCTTTCCTTTTCAAGCCTTACTTCCCGCGGCCGCCACTCTTTTCCCCCCGGCCATGGGGTTTGCTCTGGTGTGTCCTACTGTGTGACTTTGGCCACATCTTTTAATGTCTCAGCCCATTAACTTTCTGGTTATAAAGTGACTGGTTAAATTCAGTGATCTTTACAGTCCCCTCCTATGCTGACATTTAGAATAACACCTGTTTGGTTAATTATAAAATTTATGTCATGAAGTTAGGTAGGTAAAGAACCTTAAAACTTAAATATATAAAAGACAAGAATAATACCAAATAGGTGGGCAGACATTCAACAATTTGCAAAATTTGTCACTCCCACCTTGCTTTACTTTTACTACTTTTGAGTTTGAGAGAGCGTTTGATGGAAACCATGAACTTACTTTCAGATAAGATTATTCATGTGTGTAGAATAACTCTAGTACTGAAGGTATTGCATTTTTGCTTTTTAAAAATTAAATTCTGTTGAAAATGGTATAATTTTCCTGGACAGTTTAGTAGAAGTACCCATGCATCAGCATACAGTCACTTCACTCTTCAATTTTACTCACCTCCAGTTTCTCTGGAAGGTAAAAGGGTATAGAGCACCTGCATTCTTTGTCAAAGTTAAAGGCATTTTCCCGCAATTCAGCACAATTGCCACATATTGTCGTGTAATTAATCTGTCAAGCAGGGAAAAGAACAATTATGAATTGAAAAGTTATAGAAGTACATGCTTTAAATTTAAGTCCTGAGTCACCAAAGTCCCACCTGTGCTGTCTGTGGAGCCTTGGTTGCTCCCCAAAGGCTCATGGTGCCAGGGAGTTTCTGGGCTGCTTGGGAGGGCTGAACCTTCTTTTATGGCTTCCATTTGGGGATCTGGCAACGTTTTGCAACCAGCCTGGAATTCAGTGTTTCTGTTGCATAGAGCTGTGTGACCTGTTGGGATGAGGCCCTTTTTTTCTATCATAATGAGGTATCACTGGGAAGGTAATAGTCAATGACTCAGGAAAATTGGGCTACGGCCTGAGTCTAATCCCATTTATGGTGAAGATGCTTCACTGTTTTTCCATGTCACTCTATAGAGACTGTTGATACTAATGAAGCATTTTATACGGCATTCAAAGAAAGTTACTAAAAGCGACCAAACATATAATAAGAAACATTTTCAAATAATATTGTTGATGTATGTGGAATAACTACTATTAAAAGTATTGCATTCTGCTTTTTAAAAATTAAATTCTGTGGAAAATGGTATAGTGAACTCCTTTAGAAGGCATCCTGTGATGGTTTCTTGGCCTTTTGGCTAAGATCAATTGTGTCCAAATGGGTGACTCTGTGAACTCTGGCTGACAATGAGTTCTTCACAGTCAGAAAATGGTAAGGATCCAGGCATGGTGGCGCATGCCTATAATCCCAGTGCTTGGAAGGCTGAGGCAGGAGGACTGCTGCAAGTTTGAAGCCAGACTAGGCTACAAAGTGAATTCAAGGCCAGTCTGAACTACAGAGCAAGACCTGCCCATCCTCCCCCCGCACCCCCCAAAAAAGAAAGAAAATAAATGATAAGAAACAGTAAGGAAAGAGGCTCAGAGATCAGGGCCCAGAGGTTATGGGGCTCCCTTACCCTACAAGGATGTTCAGCTCTGGGGCTTGGGGTTGTGGTGGGGTCCGTAGTGGGCTGCTACTGGTTTTCCCTCACTTTATTTAGGAATGATTATAGAATTGTAGTAGTGTGAAGCCAGGGAGTAGCTATCTCCTTATGATAAGGTGCCAGTGGATCTGAGAGAGAATGCTAACAAGACAGAATAAGACTATAGGCAATGAAAGCAAAAAGTTGACATATGGGAACATAACAAGTAAGAAGTTTCTGCATAGCAATAGAAACAATCGAGAGTTGAGAAACCACCTATAGAGTGGGAGAGAATATTTACATACTATTCATATTGACAAAGGATTAATGCTGTACTCAGGGCTTACAAGGGATTATATGATTATTTTATATTAACCCAAGGAGTCAAACATAAAAGAATGCAGGAGATCTATCCTCACAAGAGACTCAAAGAATCCTTCTGAGGGCCTGGATTTCACAGCAATATCCTGCACAAGGCCAACTGAAGACCTAGAGCCCATGGCTTTGTCCTCCATGAATCCAGCTGGAGGTCCAGAGCTCACAGCTGTGTCTCCTGCAAGTCTGTATCAAGGATCTGCACTGGGAAGGCCCAAAGGTCAGTGGTGGGAGCTAGGAAGCCTGCACCAGCAGGATGAAGGGTCTGAGCCAGCAGGCTGACAGATCTGCACTGGAGTTAGGAATAATGCTCAAAGTAAGGACCAAAGCCCAAAAAATACCACAGGAACAAGGTTCTGAGCTCCTCCAGTGAAGAGGACAGTTGAGGTCATATCAGGAAAACCAGCATGACAAGCCTCTCCAGAGGATCAACAGTATGCCACCTTCCTTGCCAGTTCTTTTATGCTGTTGGCAACAATCCTCATGTGGGCCCTTCATGCCCAGCACCATGTGCTTCAGTTCAGCTGGGTGTTACAAGTTGCCCATTAGCTAATCCACCATAATTAATATACAGAATATATGAAGAACTTGTAAAAAAAACTCACCACCAACAAAAAAATAAAAATGGGCAAATCACCTAAACACTTATCAAAAGCAGAAATGGCTAAAAACTATATATAAATGCTCAACTTCAGCCATCAGAGAAAAAGAAATCAAAACCACAGTAAGAAATCATCTTAACTCAGTCAAAATGGCTATTACAAAAAGTGCAGGGCTGGGGAGATGGCTCAGTGGAATAAATGCTTCCCTGGCAAGCTCAAGGGCCTGAGTTCAATCCCTGGTTCCGTAAAAAAAAAAAGTGCAAAAAATAACAAATGCTAAAGCCGGGTGTGGTGGCGCATGCCTGTAATCCCAGCACTCGGGAGGCTGAGGCAGAAGGATTGTTGTGAGTTCAAGACCAGCCTGAGCTACAAAGTGAGCTTAAGGACAGCCTGAACTGCATAGTGAGAGCCAGTCTCAAAAAGACAAAAAAACTAAAACAAAAACACAAATGCTAGTTGTGGAGAAGGAAATGGAGAAAAATAAATCATCACACACCATTTGGGAATATGTGTCAATACAACAGCTTGAAAAACTCTGTGGAGGGGTCTCAAAAGCTGTAAGTAGATCTACCATATGATCCAACTTGTGTTCATAGCTCAAGGCAATGAAATCAGTGTGTCAAAGAGCTATGTATGTTTATTGCAGCACCATTCACAATGGAATCAGTCTAGATGTCCACTGACAAAGACAGTGTGGCAGATGAACAATGGAATATTTTCTTTCTTTCTTTCTTTTTTTTTTTTTTGTACACAGGGTCTCACTATGCAGCCCACATCCATAGCGATCCTCCTGCTTTCTGCCTCCCTAGTGCTGGGATTACAGGCGTGCGCCACCACGCCCGGACTCCATCGCCGGCTCAGTGCACCCGAAGGAGGGGCCAGCGCGGCAAGCAGAAGCAGGGATCGAACCCTAGCTGCTGTGCTTACCTAAGCAAGTGCTTAGTCCGCTGAGCTATACTGCCGGCCCTTGAACAATGGAATATTATTCATCCAGGAAAAGGTTATTTTCAGCAAAGTTGATGGATCTGGAGTACATGATTTCAACTGATATAAACTAGACATACAAAGACAAATATTTCATATTTTCACTCAGGTGTGGAAGGTAAAAAAGTTCATCTGAAAGTAGAGTAGTAATTAAAAAAGAATTAAATAGGACTTCAAAATTAGAACTTTTCTTTGCACACCTGAGGCCACCTGCAGTGGCTCTGCAGCTGTCATCATGCCACAAAATGAATATATTGAAGTACACCGTGAATGCTATAGGTACCACTTGGATTACCACGAGAAAAAGAGAAAGAAGGAAAATCGAGAGGCTCATGAACATTCAAAGAAGGAAAAATAAAAGAAGAATTAAGCAGGATGTGTTGGCTTAATAGAATCTAGCAAGATTGGAGGGCTAGGAGGAGGCTGAATAAAGTATCAAAGCCCAAGCAGGAGAAATAAGCCCTGGTGTCTGTAGCACAGTAGAGTAACTATAGTCTACGATGTACTATTTTGTATTTTATGGAGACCTAGAAGAAAGAAGCTCAAAGGCTCCAAGCAAAGAAATAAGCTGGAAATGAAAATCATTCAAGTGTAATTGCAAAGATTGTTCACATGTACTGAAATAGCTCATTGTACCCTATACATAACATCATTACATTTTAATTAAATAGAAAAAATAAAATTACAAGTATTATATATTGGAAATGGAAGATCTGTATCTTTGACGTTGTGTCTGGCATCATCAGCTTCTCGTTTTTCTCCTTGTTTCTATCTGTCCCTCTGCCATGTGCAATGCATCTTAACTGAGCTAAGTTGCTCACAAAGTGACTGTCTTGAGAAAGTGCAGGGATGCAGAAAGCCCCTTCACACAAATTCTGATACCTGAGTACTGTGGCTCAGTCTTATCTAGTTTCCTGTTGAGGAACTGAGTCCTCAAATTGCCCATTCCCAGTTGTAGTCCCAACTGAGCATGCTTAATAATCTAGGGCTGGGAGGCTGAGGCAAGAGGACAGAGATGAAAGTCAGCCTGAAATCTATGAGTGGAGGGTTGGAAGCCAGCCTGAGCCACAGCGAGATTCTGCTTCAAAAGGAAGACAATGAAAAAGAAGATGGAGGAGGAGGAGGAAGAGGGAAAGTAATATACAAACCTCTATTTGCTTGGAGCTCTTTGCAGATAATATTAGGATGACACCCACACAAAGGCAGAATGCTCCTGTGCCAAAGAAAATAGAGAGGACAAACTTGGCTGAGAAGCGCACCTCGTGGGCAGGCAACTTTTGCTGCTTCACGGCAGTGTTGTCTGGCATTGTGGACAGATGCTCAGGTATTTCCTTCATTTTAGCTCTGTGAATGACTCAGATATATTTTTGGGTTATTTAGAACATTTCTATTCATAGTAATATTGTGCAATGCTAATGTTAAATGCAAAATGATACAAACTTTCCTTTGCACTCTCCTGATTCCTGGGCCTATTTCTTAACCAGACTTGGTGTTCTCCCAGAGCCCAGTTCTCTTCAGCCAGCCATTGCTAGGTATATTTGACTTAGGCTGTGCTAAATGCCATGCCTAGGGTAGACTGTCCCTTATAAGATCTGTCAAAATCAACATCTGGTGATATTAGGAAGTAGGTTATTTCTGGGATTTGATGACTAATACAAGACAAGCTTTCCTGAAAGCAGGAAAATAGATTTATCCTTGGAAACTTGCTGAAATCCTCAGAGATAGATTAAAAAAATAAAAGTTAGAGATACCCACTTTTTTCCAAATGTGGATGTTACTTAATGTGAATATATAATAAGTAGAAAAAGGCTCTCAGTTTAGAACTAGTTTTGCTATTTCTAATAATGAAGGAAAATGCAAGCAGAATTGCCTAACACAGGTGTTTAATTTCAGTAGTTGCCAATGTTTTTTTCCACCTATAAGAAAGACCCTAGTAGAAAGAACATGTAAAATAAAACAGCTCCTCCTAATTTAGGAGTAACCCAAGTAAGGAGCAAGCATGATAATCAATTAGATGTTCCACATTGCAATTCGTATTAGTTGAGAGTTTTTTTCCTTGTTATAAACTCACTAAAATTTTCATTAGGCTGTTAACAATTAATAATGACATCTGGCTAGGGGTGGTGACACATGCCTGTAATCCCAGCACTCAAAAGACTTGACCTAAGAGGACTGCTAGGAGTTTGAGGTCAGCCTAGGCTATATAGGAAGTTCAAGGCCAGTCTGAATTCAGAGAGAGACCCTGTCTCAGAAGAAAAAAAATAATGACTTTTTAAAAAATGGGCATTGAGGATGTAGCAGTTAGAATTTTTACAAGTAGGCAGTATGTGCTTTTCTAATTTCCCTTTTATTAGTATTAGGCAGAGGAATATTGCCACACTGTTTTAATGTCAAAGGTGGCAATGACTTTGATAAATGTACCTAGTTTAAAATAATATCAAACAAATGCAAATACTTATGGCAGAAAGTTTCCAACTCAAAATAAAGTCATCCTACCTACAAATTAGGGAAAAAAGGGCAAAATACCACTGGGAAACTCAGTGTGCCATTTCAATCTGATGGGGAGTGGTGGCTACTAGACTGGTTTTTATTAGCTGTGCGTGAGGATGCAATGTCTAGTTAACATTTACTGTGTTTCACTAAACAAATAACTTGGGTTTATATAAAGTCTACAAAATATCATGCATGTTTGTGACTTAGATGCCTGCTCCATTGCTAGGTGGCAATGTACACATAGATATACTTAGTAAAAGGCTTAGTTTTGTACCCATCTGATAAAAAGTGTTTCTTAGGCTTTCCTAAAGTGATAAAACCAAAGTAAGATCCCAAACTGATAGGATATTCACATGTGTTAGTTATCCAGAGATACAGAATCAATAATTTTATGATCACATACATATATATTATAAGGAATTGGCTCACACAATTTTATAGGCCAAGTTCAAGTCTGCAGAGCAAAGGTACCAGTTGAAGTCTGAAGGGTAGCAGGCTGTTGTAGATGCAGGAAGAGCTAAGGCTTCAGTTAGAAAGTACCAGCTAGGAGAATTCTTTCGCTTGGGGGAGGGTCAGGCTTTGGTTCCATTTAGCCTTCAACCAATGGGCTGAGGCTCACTCACAGTATGGAGGGCGATCTGCTTTCCTCGACTCTGTCAGTTTAAATGTTATTGCTATCCCCAAACAATCCATTTCAATTACTTTTCCCATATGCAGAGACAATGTGCCCAGCACCCAAAACTGAAAGAGGAAAAGTTTATTTCGCTCAGTGTGCAGAGGCTTCAGTTTATAGCTGGCGTCTCTAAAACAGGCAGAGGGCCCTTGCAAAGGAGAAACAGTTCACAGCAGGCAGGACGCGTCAAGCAGCAAGTGATAAATGACTGCCCTTTCTGTCCCCTTTCTGTTCTTTAGGTCGGGTACAGCCTTAATCCTAGCATCACACCCTAAGTCAATCCCAGCATTACACCTTTAATCCTCTAGTATCACCTACCCTAGATCCAGTCATCTATGAAAAGCCCCACTTATGAATGCATGAAGCTTTGGAGGAACATCTTAATACAAACCATATCATACTCCCACAGAACACCTAGAATAGTGTTTGACCAACTGTCTGGACACCCTGTGGTCTGGTCAAGTGGCCACCTAAAAATTAGTTATCATAGGTAAGCAAGTACAAAAATTCCATGGGCAATATTCCTTTGAGATAGCTAAATATATATTTTATATTTGCTTATTCTAAATAAGCCTAGTCTAAGTTTTCAAATATGCCTGAAATGCTTTATTTTTCAGTATTTTTAAAATAAGGTCTGTTAAACCACAGCACTGTTTACATCATGGGGTAGGTCTTTTTTTTCTTGTTGGGGATGGCATACAATGTTTAGCCACATTTCTGGCTTGTTACGTTACTTATGGGACCCAGTTGATGCCAGTAATTACCCCTTAAACCTCAGAGTTGAGGCAACCAAATGTTTGCCGAGGCTGCAAATGCCCCATTGAGGGTTTTGTATTGATACCTACATGACCAATTATTAGTAGCTGTTGTATTATTGTATCATTAGAAATTTCAGATGGTGGGTTTTTAACTTTCCTGTCTTCATTTTTCTTTAACCAGTTATAGGTAGACTTCTCAGGTATTTTATACTTGGGGTTGCCCTATATCTCACTGTCTTTTCCCATTAGCTGCAAATATACTAAATAGGATTTTAGAATCAGGAAGAGATTATGGATGTGAGGTACACACACACACACACACACATAATTATTACAAGTTTCATTTTTTTTTGTTTTGTTTTGGCAAATTAACAGCGGATTGATCTCCACCCAGATAGGAACAGACTATAGTGTACTAATTTGCAAGCCAGGAATGATGGCACATGTCTATAATTCTAGCACTTGGGAGGCTGAGACAAGAGGATCACCATGAATTAGAGGACACCCTGGGCCATGCAGTGAATTTAAGGCTAGCCTAAACTGCACAGTGATACCTGGAATCAAAAAAGACAAAACGAAAATAATACAAACCCCAGATGTATTAATTTGTAATTTCTTAAAAAAATCACGTTTTTAAAGATTAATCTAAGCTTTAGCCTACCTCAACTTGCAAGACTGTGCAACTTGCCTGATCTTGATTTGCTAGTTTTTGAGACTTGTACAAAACTTAAAAGTGGAATTTTAAATATCAAGGATGGTGTTTTTCTTTTTTTTTACTTTACTTATTACTATATTTTATTTGGTGTATGTGACCAAATCTCCAAATATACAACTTGGTGTCATGTATTGAAATAGGAAACCTGGGTTTTACTACTTGTTCGACTATTTGAACAAGTGTTATATCCCCTCTTAGATTCAATTTTATTGTCTATGTAACATTTTCCCTTCAGGAGTATTTACAAACATTACAGTCAACATGAGAGCATAAACACAGGGCTTGGCAGAGTGAATAACAAATCAACATCATTAAAATGTGTAAGACAACTAAATGAAATTCATGAACAAGATAGCATTGGACTATAAACCATAGCATGAGTCCGTACTGATGTACATGAATAATCAAAGAAGCAAATGGGGAAAGGGTTAAGTTTCTTATAGGAATTCCAATTTTACAAATATGGAAGGAAGGACAGAAATAGAAAAATCACTATAGTAGTAATCATAGGCAAGAACTATAATGGTTAAGAATTCATGGGCAAGCAGCATGTGGTGGTGCATGCCCATGACCCTAGCTACTTGAGAGGTTGAGGCAGAAGGATTGTAAGTTTTAGGTCAGCCTGGGCAACTTAGTGAAACTATATCAAATTTAAAAAATAAAAAGTGTTGGGGCTATATCTTTGCTCCCTGGGTTCAACCTCCAGCAATGAAAAAATGTTGGTGAGCAAAGGTTTGAGAAAAAAATATGTATTTGCATAGCCTCAGAGGATCTCCAAGATGCATATTAATTACAAAAGGCAAATAGTATATATTGTGGAGAAAACTGGCACATAGCACCATGCCTCTGTGATCCTGGATGACATCAGTGGTATTAAACCTTTTAAATTATGTATCACTTGATATGATGCATTGAGAATGTAACACTTCTATAGCCCTGGCCAAAAAATCTGTAACTTGAGTCAAATCATAAGAAAATAAGAGACAGATCCAAAGTGAGAGACATTCAAAAAAATGCCTAATGAGTACTTATCAAAAGTTTCAAGATCATGAAGAAGGCAAGAATGAGAAATATCACCGTAAGGAGACATCATACCTAAGCATGACATGAGATCCTGGAATGGATCCTAGAGTAGAAAAAGACCTTATTTGAAAAACTTGTAAAATCTGAATAAATTCTACAGTATAGTTAACTGTATTGTACAGCTATTGACTTAAGTTTTTAAAAACTAATTCATGGTTATACAGGGGGTTAATGTTGAGAAGCTGGGAGAAGGATACATGGGAATTATCTGTTTTTTTGCAACTGTTCTGTAAGTCCAAAATTATTTAAAATATAAAGCTATAGCAATGAGTAAGAATTTTTGTTAGGGAATTTACATCTAGAATGTTTCCCAAAAAGGCTTATGCAGAGGTGGGGCTGCTGGAAAGGGACTGGCTCTTAGGTGCTATACGTACCTGTGGATGCATCCACTGATGATTCAGAGCTCCATGGCTTTTGGATGTGGGGCTGGGAGTGTGGTTTGGAAGGTGAGGTCTCCCTCCCTGCTTTTCCCTTCTCCCTGCCTACGAGGCCTTCTGTATCCTGTGTCTGCCTCATACTACCTGGCCATGGACTCAACCTCTTTGCCTTCATGTTGCAGGTAGTGGGTGTTTCGCTCTAGGATGAAAGAATGACTGAAAAGCTGTAGCTGTATTATCTCTTACATGTTCATAAAGTTCCACACACATTTGTGGTTCTTACTAGATATTCTTCATGTTGGGATGCTGTTTCAGTCTAGAAACCTGCCCTGCTGGTACCATCTCCTGAAATTTTCCACAGAGCTATGAGATATTCCCATTTTCAAGCAGATGAGAGACCGAGGCACAGACAGGAAAGAAGCTTTCCTTAGGCTGCTGAGCTGCTTTTTTTTCATCTCCTGCAGTCACAGCAGAAGAAATAATTCAGCTGCTTTACAAAGTTCACACACAAGCTGGTGATTCTTTATTGTACAGGGAATAGGCAAAACCAGATCCATTCTTTTAGAGACTCCCAACATTCCCAGGGATGTATCTGGTAGCAGTTAACATAATGAAAAATCATAGTTGATTTACATCCATGTCATTAAATAAGATGCAAGTTCCACTTTGAAAACTGCAATCTTCATTAGAATCCAGGATTAGAAAAGGCCCAGCTTCAAGGATTCTGACTTGCATAGGCTGAGTACTCCCAATTCTAAAAGTTCGAAAACCTCCTTCCTTATCTAAATGAGAGGAAAAAAAAAACAGAAACAAAAATAGGTTAAGGTCAAGTAAAGATGGTCTGTCTTGGTAAAAGAATTCAACCACCTGGGCTCCCGAATATTTATACAGCTGCTACAGGCAAAAGTTTTTAACCCATATTTGATTCTAAATTGAAATAGTCATATAAGTAAAGAGGCACTTTATGAAACATCAGTTTTATGTCTTTCAGTTTGCAGCCATTCAAAATAAAATGTCATACAAGCATGGTTTCAGAACTCCAAAGCATGCTGTCTATGACCCAGGGTTTTTGCACTAAGCTATATCCCTGGACCAGGGACCTTGGATCCCGGGCCTTTTTTTTTTTTTTTAACTTTTTTGAGACAGGGTCTTGAGGAGTTGTTCAGGCAGGGATCACACTTGAGATCCTCTTGGCTCAGTCCCTCAAACTCCTGGAATACAGGTATGCCCATGATGACAAAAATATTTCTGAATTATTTCTCATGATTATAAATCAGAAAACTAGTAGCTTACTCAGATTTTTTAAAAATAGAAATATAGCTTTATGTGCTTGACATCAAATTTGTTAATTAGTTTTTAAAAACCATGCAGACTGCATGGTTGTGTGTGTGTGTGTGTGTGTGTGTGTGTATGTAACAGAGTAAATTGTCATTCAGTCTGAACTGATGTCTAATATAACTCATCAATAAATCAGGTTTGGTTAATCTAGGGACATAGTTTTACATGGTAAATTAATTAATTCAGCATGTCTGGAGGAGTCATTCTAAGTCTCCTCGGAAGTTACTGCTAATATTTACTCCTGGCTTGTGACAGGCCGCCATGTTTCCTTCTGAGTAAACCCTTTTTTTCCTAACAGCTACTTCAAGAATTTAGACTAGATTGAAAAACTGGTCCTGTGCTCTCACGGGTGGGTAATCACATGGTGGCAGCAACGTCCATTTTTTACATTATGACAGTAATGAATAGTTTTCATAAATACGCAGTGAACTAATGCTGTGCCCCCAAAGGCATTCAATCATCCAATTCTAATCCACAGAGACATCAAGGAATTTTCCCATCCCACAAAACCAAAACATCTTTCTATATTAAGTAAGTGGGTTTTGGAGGATGTGGAGATGACAGCAACAAAGCACGTCTGCGTCCCCATTCTTCCACCAAAATTACACAGATGGGGATGAAAGGCAAAGAAGGCACAGGAAAAGTACTGAGTCCTTCAGATGTTCTGGGCTCTCTGAGGTAAAAAAGCAGGTTTTCCTCCCAGGGGAGAAGAGGCCATTGGTCATTTAATGAACAACAAAGCAGATTGCTACAGTATATGGGAAGGACTTCATGCAGGGATGAGATGGCTGACACAACCGCAGTTACCTTTGAGTTAAAAGACAGAAATCATTTTAAAAGGCAGAATGTGCTGGCTCCCTATGTCAAAAGCTTTATTGTTATGTTTGAACTCAAGTTCAAGTTGAAAAAAAAACAGTAAAAAAGACAATTGCCTCAGGAATGTCCATCATTCTCCGCAGCTTCTGATCTCGCCAGTTCCAGTCAAAAACCAGAAACTTTAAGGGGTTCAAGTTAAGGCCACCTGAAAGAGACAGTAAGAAAATTGTTGTAAGTAGAGACAGCATGAAATAAACTTATTAAAATGATCTTGCATTTTTTCAGTTGCCTTTTGCCTCATTTTCTGTCCTCTCCCCTAACATCTAATCTCTGTACACTAAGTACTGTCCAGTCCTGATGGGAAACCAAGGCAGCACCTGGGACTAACTCCCCTAAAAGTCTTCTCAGTGTCTCTGAGGAAGGCAGAGGGTCTTCTCCAGCTAAGTGTGGCCCACACAGGCTCATGCGCTGCCTGGCCAGGCTTCCATTCCATGGAACCCCAGAATATAGCACCTTCTTCTAGCCGGGATGTGATAAACTCTATCCTGAAACTGGAGGCAGTGTCCTTTCAGAGTAGTTGAGTGCAACAGAGTCTTCATGACAGGAGATGAATGGGGAGAAGGATGAGGACAGGCAGGTTTTAGGTGGAAAAGGAAGTCCAGAGAAGTATTCAATCAGCTATCTTTTGATAAGGGTGGTCACTAACTTAGACTCCATCCCATTTTCCTATCTACTTGAAAAGCAACTTTTGAATGTGAAGGCTGAAGGGCACTTCAGGGGTTGCTGAGTCCTCCGAGGTTTGCTACATAGTTCTTCTCACTGCTCTGAGTACTTGGCTGTCAGATCTGCACACAATGCCTGAACCTTTCTCTGCCTGAGGAACTTCCTTTCAGCATTTCCTTTTGCTATTTCAATATTCCTCTCTCCATCCCCAATACTTTCTCATTTCTCTTGTTATTAAAATTGTAATATTATTTAAAAGTTCTATTTAAAGATTTTGCTGCAAAATTTAAAACAAAAAACAAAAAAACTAGTAAACTGGGAAACAACAGGATGCCAGTCAGTCTTTCAGTCTTTTCTTAAAAACAACTCACTGCTGGTAGAGAGCACCCGAGCCCAGCAAGTCTAGAATGAAATCTGGCATTACATCACCAGAGCTTTAAACAACTCACTATCTGACAGAATGGTTTTCCTTCTGTGACACTCCCTAGAAACACTAGAAATGTAAAACACAGTTGCTTACAAAGATGACTGGTGCGGTATTGTGGATACCATGGTACCTTGGCTCACAACCACAGAAAGAATTCAATTTGTGAACTGAGGTACCACTGTAATCACAAAAATCAGAAGAGACTTATCTAGCCTATCATATATAATACTGAAAAATATAACTTTACAGTAGGATACTATACAGATGTTAAACATAAATCTATTTTATGAAGTCTGATGAGATATAAGTAAAAACAGTAGGTTGTAAAGATATGAGATGTACTATGTCTGCTTCATAAAAATATATAAATGTGTTGAAAAAAAGACTGAAAGGAAATATATTCATTGTAATTGTTAAGAGATTAGCTCCTGAAATGATTTTTTTTTCTCTGTACCTTTTTTATTTTTCTTGACTCACAGTCTGAAAATGCCCCTTTTGTTGTTTTATTAAATTAAAACAACAAAATTCAGGTTGCAATTGTAATTGGGGTTTCTTCCAATGTGTGGAAATCCTCCTTACATTTCAAACATATAAACATCTTAAGTTATAAATAGCTACATAAAATGAGTTGTGTGCTCTTAGGCTCACTTTGTTAAGATTTTATTTTCCAGAGTTATTCTTTTAAAAACTTTGTGGTTGTTTTTGTTTTACATGTATTTGATACAAGGTCTCACTACGTAGCTCAAAGCTGTAGTGATCCTCCTGTTTTTCGGCCTCCTCAGTGTTGGGATTATAGGCTTGGGCCACCACGCGTGGACTTGGAGGTAGCCAGCTCAGTGTTGGGATTATAGGCTTGGGCCACCATGTGTGGACTTGGAGGTAGCCAGCTCAGCACACCACATGGTAGTGGGGATCGAACCCTGGTCTCTGTGCTTGCCTAAGCAAGCTTAGTCGCTGAGCTATCTTTTTTTTTCACTTTTTTTAAGTTGAAGAACAAATAGAAATGAGACAGTTTCAAGACAAATTAACAGGACAGATTTGATAAATTAATACATTGCAAAGTGTTTTTGTAATGTTTTGGTATTATACTTACATATATTATTATAGCAGATGTCTCTAATCAGTGAATTAAGACTGTTTACTTATCTTATTTTTTATAGCTGAATTATATCACAGATTCAATAATTAATACTTTCTACCTTGTTATCTTCCTAGTGGTTGTCCATAGTACTATAAGCCAACACAATATCTTGTCCAAATACTATTAGTGCAAATTTTGCTTCTCATAGAATTATGCAGGAGCATGGCATATTTATCCTAACTGCATTGTTTATACCTTTTTTTGTCTAGACCTGTAAAGATGAACACTCCTTGTCATTCAACCAGTTTAGGTGCCTGAACTCGGTGACACAATCCAACATAGTCCAGCATTCCACAATAATAGTGAGTTATCTGAAGAAGTTGTTGACTGTAGCCATTAACAGTTCAACTTAATATTATGGCCCCACATTATATACCTCATTTTTATACTTATCTGTTGGATGGTTAAGACCAAGATAGATCAAGCCCTATATACCAAAAGATGTAGCTTTTCTTTCTGTTGAGATCAGTGAAGTCCCCTCAGGGTTTATCTTGTAATCCTATACCTTACTCTGTAGATCCTTTGCCTGTGTCATCCATGTGGATGAGTCACAGCAAATGCTTGACCAGTTTGTTCTCTGTGACAGCCTGAGAGAAAGTTTTCTCTTCATGTGACTCTCCCCAGGTACATCATCAATCTCTTTCCTCTGTGGCTCCATAATCCCTTGTTCAGAAAATTTGGGCGACAACTGAGTTTCATGATGTTACAGTACAAGTTCTCCTATGCCCTGAGTCTTCACTGACCTTGAAAGGCTAGGACCAAAATGTTGGCTGACCTTGAACCCCTTCCATTTCTTCAATTTTTGATCTGTGATCTTAGGTGGTTAACCATCCAGAAGAAAAGCTGATTAGAACCCTGCAGCATATGCTGTTCAGTTTGCCCTGTCTGACTCAATTCTTTTTATTTTTATTTTTATATATTTTTTATTTTTGTTTTATTGAAGTACAAATATCAAGGAGACAGTTGTAAGATACCTTGACAAGATGGGTTTGATAAATTAATACATCGCAAACTGTTTTCATAATGTTTTGGCATCATGGAAGGTGCATACATGATATTATACTTACAGACATTATTGTAGCATATGACCCTTATCAGTAAAGAGAGTGTAGTTGTTTGTGTATCTTATTTTTTATACCTGAATTACATCAAAGATTCAATAATACTATCTACCTTGTTATTTTTCTAGTGGTTGTCCATAGTACTAGAAGCCAACATAATATCCTGTCCAACCACCATTAGTGCAAATCTTGCCTCTCATAGGATTATGTAGAAGCAAAGTGTTATCTATCCCCACTGTACTGTCTATACACACACATAATGATTCTTCCTTTCTATACCCCTTCCTTTGTCTACACCTGTCAGAGATGGGCACTCCATTGTCATTCAACTAACTTAGGTGCTTGAACTTGACAACACAATCCAACACAGTCCAGCGGTCCACTACAATAGTGAGTTATCCAAAGAAGTTGTCAACCATAGCCATTTACAGCTCAGCTTAATATTATGGCCCCGCGACGTACACTTCATATTTATACTTTTCTGCGGGATGGTTAAGACCAACACATGTACTTTATATTTCTTATGAGGTCAGTGAAGTCCTCTCAGGGTTTATCTTGTAGTCCTGTACCTTATTCTGTAGATCCTTTGTCTGTGTCATCCATGTGGATGAGTCACAGCCAATGCTTGACCAGTTTTCTCTCTGTGAGAGTCTGAGAGAAAGTTTTCTCTCCATGTGACTCTCCCCAGGCATACTATAGAACTTCAGTCTCTTTCCTCTGTGGCTCCATAATCTCCTTGTTCAGAAAATTTGGAGCTCAACTGAGTTTCATGATGTCGCAGTACAGGTTCTCCTATGTCCTGAGTCTTCACTGACCTTGAAAGGCTAGGGCCAAAATATTGGCTGGCCTAGTGGCTCTTCTATTTCTCCAACTTTGATCTGTGATCTTAGGTTGTTAACCATCCAGAATAAAAGCTGATTAGTATCCTGCAGCATGTGTCATTCACTTTGCCTTATCAGATTCAATTGATTTTAGTTGTTGTTGTACGTCTCCTTTTGTATTTCTGCTTTTCACTTCTTATACTAGGGAGACTATGCGATATTTACACATGTGTGTCTGGTTTATTTCACTTATGAGTATATGTTCAAGTGGCATCCACTTCAGTATAAATGCTTCAAACTTATCATTCTTAACAGCTGAGTAATACTCCATTCTATAGAAATACCACATCTTTTTCAACCATTCCTCATGTGAGGGACATCTTGGTTGTTTCCAAGATTTTGCAATCACACATTGTGCTGCTATAAACATAGGTACACATATATCACTATGATACAATGTTTTCAGTTCCTTGGGAAAATTCCCAGTAGGGGGATAGCTGGCTTGAATGGGATTTCTAGTCCTACTCTTTTGAGGAGTCTCCACACTGACCTCCACAATGGTTGTACCAGTCTACATTCCCACCAGCAGTGGAAAAGTGTTCCCTTTTCCCCACAACCTCTCCAACATTAGTTGTTGGTTGATTTCCTTATGATAGCCATTCTTTCTGGAGTGAGATGGTATCTCAGTGTTGTTTTTATTTGCATTTCATGGATGGCTAGCGATGTGGAGCATTTTTTCATATATTTATTTGCTTCTTTAATTTTGTCCTCTCAGAAGTGTGTATTCATCTCAGATGCCCATTTCTGAATTGGGTCTTTAAATTTGAGAGCCCTGTTATATCTTAGTTCTTCATATATTCTAGACCGTAGACCTCTGTCTGATTGCTTATTAGTTAGGATTTTTTCAAAATTTGTGGGTTGTCTTTTCACTCTGTTGACAATTTCTTTTGATGTGCAGAAACTCCTCAAGAAGAGTTGATCCCAGTTGTTGATTCTTTCAAGTGTTTCCCATGCGAATATGTTTGTTCACGAACTCTTTACCTACCCCTATGTCTTCAAGAGTTCCTCCTACTTTCTCTTCCAGGAGATTGAGTGTTTCTGTTTTAATGTTTAGATCTTTAATCCATTTTGACTTTAGCTTAGTGCAAGGTGATAGAGCTGGGTCAAGTTTTAGTTTTCGGCATGTAGAAAGCCAGGTTTTCCAGCATCCTTTATTAAAAAGGCTATCTTTCTTTCAGTAGGCTTGTTTGGCCCCTTTGTCGAAGATCAGATGGTTGAGTGTGTTCATAGATGCCTCTGTATATTCTAATCTATTCCAATGATCCTCAGGTCTATTTTGTTGCCAATATCATGATGATATTTTTTACAGTGGCATTGTAGTATAATTTCAAGTCAGGAATTGTGATGCCTCCTGCCTTGTCTTTATTGTCCAAGATTGCCTTTGCTATTCTAGGTCGTTTGTGGTTCCTAATAAATTTTAGGAATGATTTCTGTAGGTCTGGGAGGTATATTGTTGGATGTTTGACAGGAATTGCATTAAATCTGTACAGTACTTTTGGGAGTATGGCCATCTTCACGATGTCGCTGAGATATCTTACTGGCCCTGTATACAGCTTTTTTTTTTTTTTTTTTTTTTTGCAGTATCAGGGATTGAATTCAAGACCCTGTGCTTGCCAGGCAAGCACTTATTCTACTGAGCTATGTCCCTGGCCACTGCAGTTTTTAAAAGAAATGATGGCTAATGTATATTAAAGCATTCATCTAATCATTATAAATTATTTTCATTAATATTATAAGAGTCAACTGCTCCTTAAATGGATTTTCTACATGAAATTAACCTTCACATTAAGCTCTTCCAGCTGTATATAAATCTAATTTCAATAGTCTGAATAGCTTGTCCCGTTTTGTTTCTCTCTCTGTCTCACATAAAAATGTTGTATTGTACTGTGAAAATGGTCACCTGGTCTTGTATTTCAGCCAGGTGTGGTGGTACATGCCAGTAGCACCAGGACTTGGCATACTGAGGCAGGACTGCCATGAGAACTGGGCTATGTAGTAAGGCTAGTTTGAATTACACAGTGAGATCTCATCTTAATAAAACAAAACAAACAAACAAAGAAAAAGAATGTCTTGTCTTTCAGAAAGGTTTAAGGTGAATCTCTAGCTGAAAAGTGTGTGGAAAGCTGGAATCAATCTGAGTGTCCATTCCTGGCCCTTCCTAATGCCAAGATTTCCCAAATCCTTGTGTCACAGGACTATGACTAGAACCTTTCATCTGTTCCTTAACCTGCAGTACCTTCTTTTGTCCATAAGACAAAATTAAATCTCCTTAGCTTACTGTTCAAGGTCCTCCTCCACAAAATGACTTTTCAGTGGAATCGCCTGCACTGTAGCCCATGATGCTCTAAGCAAAAATGTTGTTCTCTTTAGTAATTTTTGAGTACTTAGGGTCTCACACATTATGCCAAGCTCTTTCTTGGCATTTCATTTTCACAGAATCCTTGTCATTTAGCTGAAGAACCAGGGCTGGGAAGATTAAGCAAGTTGTCAAAGTTAAGTTGCCACTTGGGCTTTGAATGCTGATGGCTGAGTTCATGTTTGAGGCTCTTAACTGCCACAGGGTATTGTCTCCTCACTGCCTCCTCTTGATACATCATGAGCATCTGTCTGGCCTGTTCTAAGGGGGCTGATTTTTTTTTTTTTTGTGGCCATCTCAGCCCACCCTTTTCCCCACAACCTCTTCAACATTTGTTGTTGGTTGATTTCCTTATGATAGCCATTCTTTCTGGAGTGAGATGGTATCTCAGTGTTGTTTTTATTTGCATTTCATGGATGGCTAGTGATGTGGAGCATTTTTTCATATATTTATTCGCTTCTTTAATTTTGTCCTCTGAGAAGTGTGTATTCATCACACTGGTTCTTAGGGGGCTGGTATACGGCATGTAGTGCTAGGGATCCAAGTATAGTCCCTGCGTATTTGCCTAAGCAGTTATTTTAGACCGCTTGTCAGCCCCCTAAGTGTTCTGATTTTGTATATGTGAATGCTGTCCTCTAATTTCCCTGCCCATCTTAATCTACTCCTAATCCAAAGAGCAAAGACACTGCCTCAGTATGCCAAGTCCTGGTGCTACGGGCAAGTGCCACCTCACCTGGAGGAAATACAAGACCAGATAACCATTTTCACAGTATAATACAACATTTTTATGTGGGACAGAGAGAGAAACAAAAAAGGACAAGCTATCCAGACTATTGAAATTAGATTTATATACTGCTGGAAGAGCTTAATGTGAAGGTGTCTTTGCTCCAGTTCAGAGCAACCTAGCAACCACAACTGTGCTTCAATTCCCATAGGACTTAGAAGTGCTCGTATCTCTAGACTCAAGGCTGACTGAAAGTATTATGAAGCAGCTCTGAGTGGGATTTAAATTAACCAACTGGCTTTCCTTATTTACTTCTGAGTCTGTCCAAGGCCTAGGTTCTTGTCTGGAGGGGGTAGCAGACTCATAGTAAGTGAACCTCTGTGAATCACTGCAATGGTGGGTGAAGCCAGGATGTCTCAAAGGACAAGTCAAGGCCACCGCTAAGGACACCCACCTCCAACCTCAATTAACTAGAGAAGAGACTGTAGATGCATATATTTCATTCCTGTGGTGAAGGCCTTCCTGGAGATAACATAGTTCTCCTACATTGACATAATGTATTACTTGGAGAAGTTCCAAGGCCCTGCTCAGATTCCCAGCTTTCTTCAGCATTCTCTCTCCTATGATTGATAAGTAAATAAATATGGGCCACTCAGAGAAGTTCTTTGTCTCAGCCCCTAGAGAATCTCAAATTCTATTATAAGGTTTTGATCCTCCTGGAGCCCTAAAATCATACCACTTGACTCTTACTTAAGCCTTTACTGTACACTCATTTGGGAGATTGTAGGCCTAATAAACCACAGTAACTAAGTGATAATACAAACCCATTACAAGGCATTTACTGCCTTTGTTGTCAGCTTCATTCTCAGGACACTGAGCTCCTTAAGTAGATCAGGAGATCGCTGAAGAGAAAAGGGTCAGAATCAGAAGGTCTGGATGGAGAGGGCTTTCTGGTTACAACCCTTCTGTTTTAATGTTTAGATCTTCTAATGTGCTTCAGTTTTTTCTCATAAAAAATGAAAGCAGGAGAGGTGCTGTGTGTACTAAATGAGACAGCACACATAAGTTCCTCTAAGTAAGTAGGGACTCAAAATATGTTTCCTTCTTGCCAGAGACCACTACATTTCTTGCCACTTTGTATTTGCCAGAACTCTTGCACACAGTGCAGTCAATCCTGGATGATTTTTATCCAAAAGAAATACCAGTAGTTTTAGATTTTGGTTGCTTCCTGGCAAATGACCAACTCTGGACTGAGTTACTATGTTAATAAACATAGTACCATTATGTAATTTTTCCAGGAATGCCTCCAGACAGTGACACAACAAAGCTCTATTACTATATGAAGTGATTTAGAAATGAGTGGTGAAAAGAAATAATTAAATCTGGTAGATAAAATAAGTAACAAGATCATCAACAGATTACTAGGTTATTAGGCTTTGAGAAAGTCAATAAACTATAAAAAAATGTACTGATGGATATTGTCTGGAATAGTTGGTAGGTACAGCACTAAAAGAGAAATACTGTTGGTAAGAAACACTATAGAAACAGCCTTTTGTATTTGTCTGTTTTATATACCAGCTACAAATAGAACGAGAATCTTGGATAACCAAGATTCAATTACCTGAGAAAGAAATACTCAACACATCCAGCTGTACAAATTCCAGAGATTGCAAACCGGTGGACAAGATCTCCAATCTTCTTACAGCAAAGTTCTGACTGAGTTTAGGTAGGCAAATGGATGTCAGTTTGCCACAGTCCTTACTGCTACTCGCTGCATTTTATTCATTGGATAGCTTCAGAGACTAATGTTTCTGCCTTCCATTGAGGAATGAACACAAAAGATTATTTCTCTTTATTTCAAGTGTAGTTTCTTAGCTTCACATTAGAGTAAACTACTGTCTCTGGGTAGTGGTATCACTGCCTTCATTTCATACCTTGTTTAATGAGTTCTTTAATTCTTCCTGGAGTTCCTACACCCAGATGCATCACACGCTTCTCCAGCAACTTTACCTGCTCCTGGACCTATTCCAAGATGAAAAAGAAAGGAAAGGAACAATCATTTAAAAAGTATATTCATCTGGGTTCTGGAGCATGCTATCACCTCTATTCAGGAGGCTGAGATAGGAGGATCATGAATTTGAGGTCAGCTTGGGTAACAGTAGCAAGAATCTGCCTTAGAATAAAAATATAACAAATACAAACAAATAAAACAATAAAAAATGGTGACAGGGCTGCTTAAGGCACTTTATCTCAAAATTGAGGTCAGGAGATGGTGAACAAACATGGCTACTCTTGATTAGGATCAACTTCCAGGGCTAAGAAGAAAATCTGGTAGACCCTAGTAAACCCTCAGTGAGCCCAAGAGTCAAGTATCACCTGTACAGTATGGAGCAAGCTGAGCAGTGGCGCTGTAGGGAAGGGCAGGTGTGAGAAGCATGAAATTCAAAGACATCTAGGCTGGTTGCTAACATGTCACATATTTCACCAAGAAAACATTTGTAGAGAAGTGTGAGAAGAGGTGGAAAGGAAAAAGCTGAGGTCTGGGAATGAGCCTGAGGGATATCTTACAGCTTCCATCAGAAACCACAGACCCCCTGCTTACCTTTATATGTTTTGCAAACAATTTTATAACTTTGCTGTCTCCTCTGAATGCTGTCATCGACCTAGTGAAAAGATTAATCTTTAAGAAACTCATTCTGGGCTTGTTGACTACTAAAGTATCATACTGTGCTTTATTTAAAGAATGTGCATATGCAGGTGCACATGCATGTATTTATTTCCACACAAAAATATTCTGAAATGGTCTCTATAAAGAAATTGGAATTGCCTGTAAGCATAGTGGCTTCTGTCCTAGCTTCTTGGGAGGCTGAGGCAAGAAGATACTGAATTTGAGGGTTTCCTATGCAATAGAGTGAGACTATGTTTCAAAAACAAGTCAGAAATAGGGTGGCTTTTTATATAGGTATATAGCCAGGTTTGCTTCTCATATATAAGGTTAACTTGGGGCTTCTTTGATTCTTCAAACATGTGGATCCACCCTTCTCTAACTATACAGAGTTCTCACATTCCTAGGAGGAGAATTTATCTTTGAATTTTGTAATGTAGTTCTTATCCAAAATTGGTTGCTAGAGAAATCTTAGAAAAGCAATGTCAGCCTGTACCCTGTAAGCCTGAGAATATCTACAATGGTCTGTCTTTGGTGATTGTGGAGGACTCCCAGGGACTGACCTAAAAGGAGAAGGAGGGCTTGTATCCTATCAGAGCACTCCCATTGTTTTTACTTTTAGCTGAACTTCTTTGTGTAATTTCATATGTGTAAATGCTTCAGCCAAAGGTAAAGAAAGGAAGGAAGACAGGGAATGGAGGAGGAAGCATTAGAAGGAAGAAAGGAAGTAAAAACAGACATGAAAGGCTGGCAGACTGGGGGCTATGAGAGAAGGTCGGCATCATGAATGACTGAGGCTAGCAGGGAGGTAGGTGTGAGGGTTGAGGCGAACATGTGTCTGGTGAAGGATCTGCTGGCTTCCCCTAAGGCTGTTACCAAGGTGTGAGGCTCAGGGTTATAACACCTGATTGTTGGAGAAGCCAAAAATCTTTTTTATATGTACATTCTGATTTTAATGATAGGCAACTCATTCAAATATTTAGATACAGAATTTTTGTGAGGAAAATTTGGTCCTTGGACTGTTGATTTACAACTCTGACCTAAATGTCTAGTTTCTGGGTATTCAAGAATTTCAATTTACCTACTTTCCAGACAGACTGTCAGCTCTTGGGGAAGGGGCTGGGGGTGTGTTGGTCAGTGCCTTCCACAATTGCTTTCCTGAGCTGTAGGGGAGCGGGCCTCCAGACTGTACTAGTTGTTATTCTATAAACAGCCACATTACAACCTCTGCGATTGCTGTAGAGATGATACCGAGCATGCTCTCACTATATCATCAGTGGAACTGATTTTAAATCCAGAGAATAGCATGATTCCGGCAGCTGGTGTTATTTCCTGACTTGTGGCTTTGAGAAAATGTAGCCCACAGAAACTGGGGTCACAGCTGAACAGGACTTTATAGAAGTGATCTTGAGCACCAGCCCCTACGTCACCTCATTTTCTGAGCTTTTTTAAAACTTTGTATTCATTAGTATTACCACTATTTCCTTTGTTGTCAGTATTTCCATGTGAAACTTAAAATTTTGTTTTGAGTTGAAATGAATATAAATGAACAAAAAATATTTTAACTGATGGGAATGTTACTTTCCTTTATATGTTATGTTTTAAGAAATATCACTGACCAGGACAAATATAAGGGTTTGAAAAATAGCGAATCCTGTTCTGCTCATGTGAAGTTTTACTTGTGTATAGGTTTTCTCCATGGCAAGGTTAACTTGAAGACAATTTAGCCTAGCTTATATCCCTCCAGAGAACAGACATTCTTACAAAAGTTAGTTACTGAACATTAGTTTTATAAATAGAGCTTGCTCTGCCTGCTCAGAAATCACCTTTTGCAAATCATTTATTCTTGAAATGAATCATAATATTGCTGGAAACACAATAAAACAGTGAGAATTTGTAAATGAAGTGTGACAACCCAGGGCTTTTATGTCCCTTTACATACATTAAGAGTTAAAATCAATCTGACAACTTACTTTTAAGAGGTCACCTTTAGATGAACCTCTCTGCCACTATTATTTCAATCACAGATGAATTCTGTGGTTCTTGGCTTTTAAAAACACTGAAAAGTCAATGTGAACTGCTCTGATTTCAGGACCAACAAGCACAGCTGTCCTGAGAATGAAGTATTGAAGATCAATTGTTTGGAAGCAAGCTGGAAGGAACATCTGCTTTACTGGGAGGAGGATACCATTTACTGTGTGTGCAAAAGCAAGGAAAGAAGAGTTGGAAAACTATTAAAGTTTAACATCTGATTTTAAGAAAATCATAATTAGATTAATTCATTTGTGAAAATACACTCATGTAACTTTTCAGGGGCTACCGTAGTGCAACATAGTATACTCGACATGTTCCTTTTTTTCTTGACTTGGATTTTCCTGTGTTTTGTTGCCTGAGTGTGACTCACAGAGAGGGCTACCTCCAGTGAATCCCATCTTACTCTGTTGGTTCTTACAGGGTGCTGAGTTTTACCTGAATCAATGGAAAGCTTTTTTTAGTTTCTTCTACAAAACTGCAGTAAATAAAAGATGTGTAAAAACAGAGGCAAATTGTCTTTAATATAAGTCTTTTACAATTAAATGGTTGGACCTTATGAAATTTGTTTTGGTATAATAAAGGACACAGAAATCCAACTTCATTTTATTACAGCCAGCTGTAAAGAGCTCCAAACCAATTTATCAAGTAATCCATGTTTCTCTACTGATTTCTGATTTCTTTCTTTAGCCATATACTACATTTTCATATGCATTTAGGTCTATTTTTCAACTTTTCTTTTCCACTGATCTAATCTGCCCTGGAGGTGACAGTTCCATGTTGGTTTGATAAATTGCAATATTGTAATACATACATTTGATAGGGAGAGTATCATTTTGTTAGTATTCTTTTTCAAAATTTCCTTGCTCATTTTTAGTTGTATATTTTCAGAACTATTTTAGTTTTTAAAAAATGCTATTGGGTTTTATTGGGAATCTAGGCAATTTGTAATTATCCTAAGTAAAACAGATATAATAATATTGAGTTCTTCTATTCAAGAATACAGTACAATATTTTTGTTCAATATCTTTTCTCTCCTCTATTCAAAGGGTAATAAAGTGATATAATGAATGTATAAATTTATAAAATTATAAAAAAGGCACATTGCCATTTGTCAGCCCCCTAGATACTTCCCTTTACTTGGAACACAGTTATTCTATGGTTCTTGGAAATGGGTCTTTTACTGCAAAACTGTTTAAAATATTTACATATTCATTGTTTTTGATCATTTTTCATTGATCAAATGTTTACTGAAAATTTCTGTAAAACAAAAACATGAGTGTGTTGCCATCCACTTCATTCTCTGGATCGATCTGATACTGTGCAAACTTCTGTCTCTTCCCCAAAGTCAAAATGACCATAAAGTTAAACAACTTCAACCCATTTAGGCAGTCACAACATCTCAACTAAAACTACTTAGAAATGTGCTTCAGAAAGTACAAAGAATGATGGGATAACTGTGTTCAAAGGAAAGGTGAGTATTTTGAGGAGGATAAATAGTAAAGTGTATTTTATTGTAATGAATTTAAAAATTTAAAAACTATTCACTGTAACTTTTGACCACATCTCATATGATGTTTTCTTTATATAGATTTTGGCAAGTTCATTCTTTGGCATTCTATCATTTCTTGTTACTTTGAGCCAGATCTGTTTTCCCCGAATCTTCCTTCTAACTGGTTGTTGCTGGCATGCTTCTACCTGACCCTCCACAATGTGTTTCTCCATACAGCAGTCAAAGATCCTTTGAAATGATAATTCAAATACCAGGACTTCTCTACTCAAAATTTTCCAATAGCATCCTACCTTAGCATCTTCATGTTTGCTGTCCACATAGTGGGGTGTCCTAACTATCCTCCTCCACAGTTTTTTGGTTCTCCCCTTCACTTTGTTGAAGCCTCTTCTCAAACATCTCCTTAGAGAAGGTTTTTATGACTAATCTTTTATAAATAGTGCCCATCTACTTCTATTTCTTTTCCATACTTTTATTTTTTCTCTCTATACCTTATCATTCTACCTGACAATATAATGTGTGATTCCTTGCTTACTGTCTGGCTCCCCACTAGAATGTACATTCCAGGAGGTCAGGCACCCTATTTTGTTCTATGCTGTAGCTCCACACATCATATTGCCACACATTAGTTATTCCTTAGACATTTCTGACCTAATGAGCTCCAGAGTCCGGACTGCAGAGCTGCAAATGATGAGCATCAGGACTGACTTCTTCTCATTGTGGTTTTTCCGAAGTTTTACCCACTTAGGACAAACTAAAACAAACAAAAAAATAAGCCACTGAAATATATTTTAAACATAGTAAAAGTTTTTGTTTTTTAAAAATTTATTTTGTACAGGGTCTTACTACACAGCTCATTTTCTTCTTCTTCTTACTTTTTTGCAGAACCGGGGATTGAACTCGGGCCTGTTGCACTTGCCAGGGAAGTGCTTATTCCACTGAGCCATCTCCCTGGCCACACTCAGACTTGTAGTGATTGTCCTGTTTTCAGCAGGGATTACAGTGCAAAAGTTTCCAAAGCTGACTATTCTCTAATTAGTTGTTAGTATTTAAGCGAAAGGAAAATAATGACCACTGTTCATTTTAATTGTATTTTCTGGTTCTTCTAGATAGTAGAGTGAATGACATGCAATTAATTCACAACACAATTCATAATACACAAAGCACCTAAATGTTACTAATTTTTACAAATAAGTAAACACGTTAATACCAATGCATTTTCAATATTTTAAGTCATGATTGATGCTTGAAACTACTCTTGACTGAAATAAGAATTCTAACTTGGTAATGTTAAATTCTGAAGTGATATTTACCATAAGACATAAAATGGAACCTTCAAATAATATCCAACATTTCTTACACACTGCACTAAGGATTTTACATATTGTAGAGTTTGTGCAGTCCAGCAGGATTGATTCTATTATTACTGACACACTGGTAGTTATCATCAAAACTGCTTATGGTTTAAAAGAATATTAAGTCTCTATATCTAAACTTTCGTCACTGGCCACAAAGAAATGATAATTTGATGTGAACAATCTAGTTATCTCTGGCTATAGATAATACTGAAAAGTTCAAAGGAGATTGATTTTGGAAGAGTTCTTAGTTCTGACCATGCAAATGGTTGGCTGATATGGTCCAGTAATCATGGTCCAACTTCTTATCTTTCAGATAACAGTCAAGTCAAGGGGAGGACTAAGTGGCTTGTCCTTGGTGAAACAACGAATTTCTGGGTGACATGATACTACAGCATTATTCTCTAGTGTGCTATGAAACAAAAATGAGACCAAAATTTAAGTTTCTGGCTTTAGACTAAAGCAAGTATAAATTTAAATAAGTTAAAAATTATTATTGAGATGGAGCCAAAAAATTTTCTGTTTCAAATTCAGTTAAGATAGAAGCTTTTTAAAAGAGATAAATCTTATTTTTGTAGTCATAATCTGGTGAATAATTTTTTTTTACAAAAATCAAGAGTTTACTTACTTTCTTTTAGGTATGATGAAAAACTGTGAGTCAAGTCATTGGCCTTGAGGAAACAGGAATCTAGAAATGTAAAAAACATGCTTGGCAGAAAATTTTATAAACATGCAGTCCAACCATTTTAAATATAAATGATGCATTCTTTAAAAGTTACACAAAATTAGTAAAACTCATGCATTTTAAAGTTCTTAAGATAACAGCAGCATCAAAGAGAAAGTTTTAGCTTTCCACTAAGCTGGCTATAATATTTTTCAATTAGAATGTTTTTATTCATACATGTTTATACTATATAATGATTACATTTCTCATGGAGAGTTGGTACATGTACATAACACTCACTATTCTTTTCTTCATTCCTCTCTTCCTCCTCCCTTCCTCCATTTCTTAGTCCATTTCCCTTTTTTTTTCCCATTTATTTTTATTTTATTAAAATACAAATGTCAATCAGACAGTTTCAAGACACCTTAACCATACAGAGTCGATGAGTTAATACATTGCAAACTGTTTTCATAACGTTTTGGTATTGTACAAGGTGCATACATGAAATTATATTTACAGGTATTTTTATAGCTGAATTATATCAAAGATTCAATAATTATTTACCTAGTGGATGACCATAGCACTAAAAGCCGACCTGATATCCTGTCCAACCACCATTAGTGCAGATCTTGCCTCTCATAGAATTATGTAGAAGCACAGCGTTATCTATCCCAACTGTACTGTCTATACACACACATCCTGATTTTTTCTTTCTACAACCCTTCCTTTGTCTACACCTGTCAAAAGTGGGCACTCCTTTGACATTCAACTACCTTAAGTTCTTGAACTCGACACCACAATCCAACACAGTCCAGCATTCTGCAACCATAGGGAGTTATTCAAAGAAATTGTCGACCATATCCATTTACAGCTCAGCTTAATATTATGGGCTCACGATGTATACTTCATTTTTATACATTTATGCTTTTCTGCTGGATGGTTAAGACCTAGGTAGAT